>WAAG01088256.1:581-11007 GCA_013390105.1 Tichodroma muraria | reverse complement strand
GTGTGTGGTTGTTCTTGATGTCAGGTTTTGAGCGTTGTCACTCTTTACATGAACTAGGTTTTGGCCTCAGATCGTTGGAATTCCAATATTTCTTCCAATCTCATTCAGATCTTGGAGAGAAAATACATTTACAGTAGAATTACTGTTACAGTGCATCAAAGCTGTTGGTGTGTGTGAAGTTTTAACATGTTCTAAGCAGCTCTGCTCTGATACTGTTGAGTTTAAAAAAATGAATGTGGGATCATCTTCAATATAAAGCTGGAGGAATAGAGATGTACTTCATGCCTTTACTTGGCTCCCTTTAAAATTTAGTTTACAAGCTATAAATTCCACTTTACTGTAAAATAGAATTTGTGGATTTGGTTTTTTTCCCCCAGTCTGGCCCTCAGCTTCCAAGCTGCACGGATTAGAATTGAATTTTCACAGGACGATTGTCACCCGTTTTCCCCTTTTAGGTGTATAAATTTTATTGCCTTTTGAGGTTGCTACTGTTGAAATGAGGTATTTTCTCTGTATCCCTCCTGTCAACAATTTTCCCTCCAAAACCTCACAAGCAAATGAAAAATCCCAGTCATTCTGCCTTGTATAAGTCACAACTTGAAGTTTGAAAGTAATGGGGAGTTCTTGGTAACAGAGGTACAAATCTTACTCTTTCACATACAGTTTCTAATCTTTCCCCAAACAGGTGTACAAAAGATTAAGCGGTCAGTCTGTAGGTGAAATGTATTACTTAAAAAAAAAAAAGTATTTCATTAACCTGGTTTGCTTAGCATTCATTAAACTGGAGAGGAATCCTGGCTCAGTTTGCACACTTCCCTAAGTTTTTTGTATTGGGCAGTGGAACTGTTCAGCACAACAAAGCTAAAGTGTTCCATGTGCTTTGGAATCACGTGTTTTGAACTTCTTCTGTTTGTGTCTCCTTATCTTATTATGGACACTTGTGAGGAGAGGAGTAGAAGTTTGTTTTAAAAAATCAAGTTTCAGGGCTTTCATGTTGATGTATCTTGTGCTTATTATTTTTAGGCTTCTAGCTTTGCATGTGGAAAGCTTGTCTTTTGTCTTCAAAACTTTATAGAAAGTTCAAAAGCTTTTTTTTTCTTTTTTCCAAAAGATATAATTGGTCTTTCAAATCAATGAGTATATGCACCTTTTTTTTAAGAACTAATTGTAGACATCTTTTTTCCAGTTCTAGGAATGGTGATGGTCTGTGATTTCACAGGCAAATATTAATTTAATGTTCGAAGTGTGTAGCTCATGCAAAAGGTAAAGATTAGAAATTACTATTTTTTTCCCCCATGAAAATGTCAGTTCGTAATTTCTGAGTCTGTCTTTTCTGTGGTCTGTAGGTGACTGATGTGACATTGCTTTGAATGTATTATTTGATTGAAATTATTTTTGATATTCAAGGAGGAGGGTAAGAGTTATAAAAGGATCTCTGCCTCCATCCTGTTCACTGGCCTGTGTTGGTTTTGGCAGATGAGTTTTGCAAGGATTGTTTCTTTAATTAATCCTCTATTTTCAGCAGCCTGGCTGTGATTCCCAGACCAAGTGCAGTGTAGCTTTGTTTCCCAGATTTAGGAGTTTATGCCAGGCTTGTATCTTCTGTGCTCTCTACTGATTTGTACAGCCAGGTCTCGCAGAGCCTCTGGATTCCTTATTTGGAGACCTGTCTCATCCTGTGCACTACACTGAGCACCAGGGGGCTGTTTCATAATCCTTTAAGCGGGAAAGAGCTTAAAAGGCTGAAGAGAATCCATTGCTCTAATCCTAAAACTTAAGGAAGAACTCAGATTTTTATTAGGAGTCTCGTTGGGTGGGAGTTTTGCATTTGCAGATGGGATTGGATAGGAAGGAACTGATCTGACTGGAAGACCTGATACTCTGCTCTTTGCCTGCTCCCTGAATCCTTCCAGTTCCTGCATTGTTCCCTTCATTTCACTTCATTACACAGCCACACAAGAATTATGTTGTTGCAGAGACAGGATGGTGTGGAGGAGGGATGATGCAGAGGGATGTTGGAGGACGCTTGAACCAGATAACATGGTGTTGACTCGAGATGTTTTAAATTTTACAAATACTTGCCCCAGGGGAGTATCCATGCATTTCCCAGTTGCTAATCCACTCTTAATCCACATGTAAACACAAGGACTGTGAAGTTAATACCATATGAGTATTTCAAAATTGGGGAAAAAGTCATGGGAGAAGTATGGATGTATTTGAATGTACTCCTCCCAGAAAGGTGCTCAGGCTTGAGTAGATAGTAATTTAGCTTCATGAAAAGCTCCTTGCGTGTGCTTTTGAGTACAGGACCTCCACTTACTCACTGTTTTCTTAATTGTGCAGAGAGCTGAAAATCTGCCACTTAATCAAAATCACTGGTTTTGCCATATGTTGTGGTTGTAGAACTGAAATGCCTGAAACCTTCCGAAGTGTCGAAATGAGAGAAAAACTAAGCCTTCTGAAACGTGGGAAATACAGTAAATGTAAATGATAGTGATATAATTTAAGGAGGAGGTTTCACAATCATTTACTTCTGTCAGTCCTGTAGGACATCACCTTCTAATTGTTCTAACTCAAGATGCTAATTCTGGCTTTTTATAATACATGTTTCTGTAAAAGTGCTTTTTAAGTTTCTCTTTAAGTAGACAGTGATGTGTAGTTAAGGATGCTAAGTAGCATCTGTTTAGTGGATCGCATTTATTTGCTGTTATTCAGTGGATTCTTTCAGCTCAGCAGTTCTGCTTTTTAAAAGTACCAGTTCAGGCACCTTGAGCCTCTGTTAGTGTGCTAAATGACCTTGTGATAATAACAATATCAGGAGTGCTGAAGAGTTACAGATATTTCTTCTAATTCTGTTAAAAGTGTATGGTCTTACTGAAGTTGAGATTTGGACTGCCTTAGAAGAGAAGCAGCCAATTTTCTTGCATTATCATCTAAAAAATAAAAATATTTTAAAAGGTGGATTTTGGTGCTGTTGGTGAAGTTTTGAAAGACTGAGGGCCAGGCATCTGTTTTGTTGTTTTTAGTGGATAATACCTAGTTTTAGGTATTAGATTCATAGCATGGCTTAATACAGCTGTTTGCTATGTATTTAGCAAGTTTTCAAATTCCAGTAGTGTTAAGCAGTAAAACTGAAAAAGTATTTGTTGTTCTTAGTTGAATTTTAACCTCTGTCTAACAGTAGTCTGGCGCAAATTGTGAATAAAAATTATTTATGGGGTAGATAAAACAATTCACTATAAAACCTATTGGAGTTGATTTTGATATATTATTATTCCGTTGAATGAAGCATCCTGAGCTGTTTCAAATCTCAAGCTTAGACTGTTTCTACTCCCACTTCTGTGGTGAATATCCTGTAACTTGTCCAAGTGAGGTGTGAAAAACACCAAAGCACTAAGGTATGGGTACTGCAGCTGATTTTTCACTCTTTCTGTTTTGGTCTTTGTAGTAGTTTCATAGTTCTATCTTTCTGAACCTTAACAGACAGGATGTGCTGGCACAGGTGGCTCAGAGTTGTGGATGCCCCATCCCTGGAAGTGTTAACAGTTGGATGGAGCCCTGAGTAAGGTGATCTAGTGAAAGGTGTCCCTGCCCATGGCAGGGGGCTTGGAATTAGATGATCTTTAAGGTGCCTTCCAACCCAAACCATTCTAGGATTCTGTGATTCTGTGAAATGGAATGTAAGTGAATTAGTAAGATGTGCTTTCTTTACTTAATGTTGTAACGTTTTTTTTGTTGTTGTTGTTCTTGATAAAACAGTGTATTTTGAAATTACTCTAGTAGCATGAATGTATTTTTCCTCATTTGAAAAGCAGCATTTGACATCCTGGGAATTCCAAAAGCATAGGAAATACTCAGTTATATAGGTAGGAAGTGGGATAGTCTAACGATCCAACACAAGACTAATAGTGTTTTTGTTTGGATTTTTGTTTTTTAATGTAGGGATAATGATGAGACAGCAAAAGAGGGGAAAGCACCTGTGAAAGAAAAGTTTGTCGCAAAAGCGAAGGCAATCCCTTCTCTTGGAAACAAGAATAGATTCCAGCCCTATGCAAAGGAGAAGAATGCAGGCTCTGGAGACAAGAAGGCCGTTAATCGCAATAGAGTTTTTATTAGCAACATCCCATATGATATGAAATGGCAAGCTATTAAAGACCTGATGAGAGAGAAAGGTAACTTCCTCCTTGTAATACACTTCACACAGAAACCGATAGGGCTTGAGCGCAACCGGTGTGTCCTTTGAGCCACACAGATTTGATCTGACTTTTTTTGTTTTGGCCTTTACTTGGTGCATCTATCTCCCTTCCCCCTCTTTCATCCGAGACAATTGCATTGCAGGGTAGGCTGGGTAAATGAAGTGCTCACAATCTTCTGCCATTCTGGTGTGACAGTAGAGAGTATATGCATGACCTCATGAGTTCTTAAAGAGATTGTGTTTTGTCTAGTTGTAGTTCTTGTAGATTTTTTTTCTCTAAGGGCTATTGTATTTAAGCAACACATGAAGTGTGTTAACCTGAATAATAAGGGATGTCTTTCAAAAGTTGTTTTGTATTTCTTTGGTGGAATCTGGCTGTGGCATTAACTTTGTCTGCATTGTCACTACTGCCACGACTGTTTGTCTGGAGCTTTTTATAAAAAGCTTGTTACTATTGTTGCAGTTCTGATAGAGAAATCTGACTACCCCAAAAATTTTATTTTAAATTTGGGGTAAAATAATGATAATATATGGATTTTGTAAAAAGTTAGTTCTGTGTTTTTCTTGAAAAATCGATTCTTCAAAAGTAATGCAAAGCACACTTGGCTTTTAGGCTGTGAAAAATGCCAGACCCCCTTCTGTAACTGCTGGTTTATCTGTTGTAAGGTGACGTGACTATTTGATTGGTTTATTTACTTAAACTTCCTACTTTAGAAAGTGAGTCGCTTGCTGTGAAATATTTGATGTGTAAATTTGGTTATTATTGAAGGCAAACTTTTGATTGAAGATATTCAGGTAGAAAGTCACCTTAAAACAGGTGTTGTGAGTAGGATGATAAATGTAACACTTTTCAGTGAACGTTGATGTTTCATTTGTTAGGTTAAGGGACTGTGTATATCTGAATTTGTTCACCAACTATATCATACTGGCCAAAATATGATCTGTAGTATGAATTAGGTTAAATATAGTTGTTTGTCTTTAGCTTTTGAGAATGTGGCTGCTGCATATTTCTGAAAACTAGCTAAATTATATAGCCATTGACAGGAGGTATGTTGGTCTGGTTTTGATTGTTGGTGAATAATAGGTGATTCTCTGTAGACTTGTGCACAGGGGCACAGTAAAGAAAGATACTGGTGTTTAAATGCATTGTCTCTTGGTATTTTCCCTTTGTATGTCTTATGTAGTTGGTGAGGTTACATACGTGGAGCTGTTTAAGGATGCTGAAGGAAAATCAAGGGTAAGTGCCGTGGGCAACAATCTGCTAGAGGTTTAAAAGTTCCTCAGCAGTTTTATTCTTGTATAATACCTGTACCAGTTATTGGAAAGTAAGTTTCATTTTTACACTGATTTTCATTAAGGTAGCCTTGAGGATTCTGTGTTAGTAGTAGTCTGACACCTTCATGCAACTCACACTAGCTGGTTGTAAGGGACAAAGTACTTCTGTAAATGTTAACAAATGGCATTTACTTAATTCTTCTTTTTAGCCAACACCTTTGTCTTGGTGCAAATCTGTTTCATATAAAGGATGTTCAATAAACCAGTCATTTTATTTAAATTTTGTTAGTGTAGTATGCTCTTCTTGGGGCCCATAAATATGAAATGTTAGCTAAGAATATACTGGGTGAAGTGCCTGATTTCACAGCTTTGCAGGATTGGTACTTTTAAACACTGGCTTAATGTATTTACTTTCTTAAAACTAAATGGATGGAGATGGTTGGTAGCCAACAGAGTGCCTTGCAATGAGGCACTAATAGTGAAGATTGTTAAAGCTCCTCTGTCTTAATAATAGTCAAAAGTTTGGCCAATAGCAGGTCCAAACCTGCAGTGAGAACGTGAGGAATGCAAGTTTGAGTCTTAACTGAGGTTGTATCAATTGTTGTAAATTGCTTTCTTTAATACTTGTTAAAACTAAAACATTCTGTCAGCTTTGCTGTACTTAAAGAAATCCTCAGCTCTTTGCTTTGTTAGAAGGATGCTGGTGCAGTCAATAAGGTTATTTTCTTATAAGGTAATTTCTCAATTATGCTGTAGTACTGAAGAGGTATGCAGACTGCTTTTTCATTGTAGTGGTGTACTTGATGTAGGTAGATTTGAATTTTGTAGTTAGTGAACAGCTTTTAATGACATGAGGAGTGTCTTGATTGGTTTTTGGTTATGTTTTGGGGTTATTTTCTTTCCCCCCTTCCCCTCCCACCTCCTCTTCCCAGTTGTCCTTACATGGATCTGTGTGGCATTTTTCCAATTCTGGTTTGACTCAAAGAGCATAAGAGACAATGTATTCTCTTGCATTTGAATGGTATGTATGCTGAGAAAGTAGGAGAAATTCAGATTGGCTACCACTAAAGATCACATATTATGGATTTTGAAGCTGAAAATAACTTGCATAGTTACTTAACAGTGAGCTGGGATCTTTAACTAGAATCTTCACTGCACTGTGATATGTGCTGACTGACTTCTTGTTTTTTTGCTTGTTTTCTCTTTACATATGATGACAAATCTCGTGGATATAGGGTTGTGGGTAAGTTTCTTTTTTTATGTGTGTAGAAGCACACTGCTATCCAAACATTCTATTAGTTTTGGCATGTTAAACTTTATTTTAATACTCTAAATGTTTTGATCTCTTTCTAAGTGTGGTTGAATTCAAAGATGAAGAATTTGTTAAGAAGGCATTAGACACTATGAACAAATATGATCTTAGTGGAAGACCCCTAAATATTAAAGAGGTATGTTTATTGCTGCTGTTTTGAATTTGAAATAGTGAAGATACTAGAGCTACTGAGATGACCATACAGTGCTTTGAGAATCTTAGATGTGTAATTTCCGGTTTCATTCTTTGTGAAATTTTCTTAATGGGCTGAACTACCTGTTGGCTTGCAGAAAGTTGGATATGCCCAGTAAACTGACAAAGAGCATGTCCAAAAGTCTAAATACTCTAATGCTGTTTTTTGTTAAAACAACTTTACTTCATATTCTTACCTTAGAGTCATCAGGTTTTTTCCAACCTAAATATTACTATGTTTACAGTGCTTACCTGGTTCAAAATATGACACAGAATGAGCTAATTACTATACCACTACATATGTTCAAAAATGGGGCTGGAAGTAGAGAAGTTGTGCTGTCTGGAAAGTGAAATTATGTCAACATTTCTATTGTAGTGCTGTAGTATATGATGGTATCTGATGCAGTTCTTCTTGTCCTGTTACAATTTTAATAGTAGTATTAATTAATAATACAAAACCACCACCTTATTAAATCAGTTCTTGGAAGAAAGTGCTAGACTGACAGTCCTTTAGCTTGAAATCTTTTCTACTTGTCCATAGGCTAGGTACAGCATGTGAAGTGGCAGTGCACGCTTCCTCAACAAGTGCTTTGCCAATATGCCTCAACCCTCATCTGAAAGGACCCACCTCTAGAGGTGAGGGAATTAGGTCTCCATGCTAATTCAGTTCATGATCCCTCTGACATGGACAAGTGTATTTATTAGTTGATAATTTTGATGGGTTTATGCAGAATTTCAAATAGTACCATTTTGTTTGTTGCCAGTCCAATTGCTGATGGTTAAGTGGCTTTGTTTGTGCCCTCGTTTCAGGATCCTGAAGGGGAGCATGCTCGTAGGGCACTGCAGCGGGGAGGAGGGCAGTTTCCAGGAGGACATGGACCTGATGTGGCGCCTGGAATGATGAATTTACCACCTTCTATTCTCAATAATCCAAACATTCCTCCTGAGGTTATCAGTAATTTGCAAGCAGGCAGGCTTGGATCCACAATTTTTGTTGCCAATGTAAGCTTAAAAGTGTATTTTATAACTTAAATGTTTGATCTTTGTAAGATATCTTTTACCTGTGTAGTTCAGTTTTAATATAAAGAGGAGGTTGGAAGCAGTTCACAGTTAGTATATTCAGTTGAAAATGTTGGGTATGTGTTCAGATTTCGGACATGGAAAGATACGTTAAACTCAGGACTGACATGCACTTCTAATTATTGCAGTCATCTGTTGATTCAAAAATATTTTATGCATCTTTTCACTATTTACAATTGCATTTCTTTTTTATTAAATAGGTACTTCAGTTTACTTCAGTTTATCTTGCTAGTTACTTTAGACCAGCACAATAAAGTTCCAACAAATACAGTGGTTCAAGTTCTTTATTGGCACAAAAAGACTACTGTATTTATATGAGATCTTGTGGAATTACAGCTGCTCTTCTCAAGAACCAACCAAATGTTAGTATGTTAATTAAAGTAAAATACATGTACGTCGAATAAATTGTTGACTTTTTGAGCTTTGACACGTGTGTATATTACAAAATCTCAATTGTTTACAGTTATTGAACATTTTGTCAATGAAGAGTTAAGAGCAGTGCAGAAGATCTCTTCCAAATGCAATGAAATCACTGATGTATTTCTGTGTTTAAGCTTGACTTCAAAGTTGGCTGGAAGAAACTGAAGGAGGTATTCAGCATTGCTGGAACTGTGAAGCGTGCAGACATCAAAGAAGATAAAGATGGCAAGAGTCGAGGAATGGGAACAGTTACCTTTGAACAAGCAATTGAAGCTGTTCAAGCAATATGTATCCTTTTTCTTGGAAAATAATTGATCGTATGTTGATTAGTCTTTAATGGTTCTGACAGCATAGTGTTGCAAATGGTGCTTATTTGCCTTGTAGCTACGATATGGGGACTAGAGTGTAATACTGTGCAGATTACATTTGTAATGACTGAATTTACTACTAAATTCTAAAAGTTCCTCATGATGTTGAACAAAATTAAAATACCTGGCAGTGTGACAATTGTGAAACTAACTTTAATGTACCTAACACCTCGTATTGTATCTTCTGGCCCTTGAATTGGATTTCTAAAGATAAGACACACAGTAATTGTACAGAAATATAATAAGTTATTACATTGATTCTTCAGAAACAGTTAAATTGCCTTCTCAAGATTCCTTGACTTGCATTTCTTCAGCTATGTTCAATGGACAATTCCTGTTTGATAGACCCATGCATGTAAAAATGGTAAGTTGCTTTCATTTCTTTCTACTTTGTATGTCTCTGCCAAAACATTGAAAGGATCATAGCATAACATCCTTGTTTTTTATCAGGACGACAAATCAGTTCCTCATGAAGACTTCCGTGTTGTGGACAGCAAAAGCTCACAATTACCTCGTGAGTGCACTCTGTTTTCTACTCCTTGCACTTAGTATATGGTGATCCATGTTTCGGCACAGTTTAGTAATACTTTTGCTTACTGTGGTCTCTGTGATACAGAGGAATGTCTCTCTTCTGACCATACTTATTTTTTTGTTGTTTTTGAGGTGGTCTTGGTGGCATTGGTATGGGACTTGGACCAGGTGGACAGCCCATCAGTGCAACCCAGCTGAGCATGGGTGGTGGAATGGGGAGCATGGGTCCAGGAGGTAAATCCATATTCTTAATTTTTAATTTATACAGAGCTAGTTTAAAAATTTTAAAGTTTAAAATTGTCATTTCTGTGTTTGGGAAAATGACAGACTTTAGACAAAACAAGCCTTGTGTAGTGTGCTTTTGAGACTTTAACTCTGTCTTTTTAAAAATTCATTAGGGTGTACTAAGTGTTGTTTATCTTTTTGGTTTAAAGGTATGGGAATAGACGGCCCAGGATTTGGTGGAATGAGTAGAATGGGAGGCGGTACGTGCAATGAAGTTTTTTGCATTAAATATTTTTTTAATACTGTATAGAAAACACTTTTCCTTATTTTGCAGGACTTCCTGGATTTCGTGGAATGGAAGGAATGCCTAACATGGGAGGATTTGGAGTCAACCGAATGGGAGGTAGTTGAATACCGTTCCTGTACACCTACTGGTTTGCTAATATTATTTATTAAAAGCTCTCCATTTAGGGGTGGGTAATACAGATAAGTTCAAAGGAAGTAGTTGCATGAGTGGGGGACTAGGAACTGTCAGGGGAGTTGAGTGCATAATAGGTGCCTCTGATTTGTGCATTAGACTCACTTCTATTTAAACAAGCAGCTGTGAAACAAGTGTAGGAGCATCAACGTGGATGTAAATAACAGAATATTCCTGTTTTTTTTGCTTTGTTCTTTACAGAAATGTTCCGTGGTGGAATGGGAGCAAACATGGAAAGAGAATTCGGTCGTGGTGACATGGCATTGAACCGTGGTTTTGGAGAGTCTTTTGGAAGGATGGGTATGGTAACTGTTAAACTTTCTGTGACATAGTATTGGAAGAATTTTGCT
>WAAG01088254.1:0-19563 GCA_013390105.1 Tichodroma muraria | reverse complement strand
GGATTTTTTCTCCATCATCTGGAACTCAGAACTAGTCTGCCAAACTTTTCAAGTCTAACAAATTAACTAAAATAAAAAACACAGGGAATTTTGATGAAAGCTTAATTGTTCTGACAACAGTTATACAACAGTAGCAGTACAGGTTCTATAGGTAAGATTGAACCAATTAGATTGCATATTTAACTACAGTAAAACCCAGTGTATTCTAGTGAAATAACCACGATATTAGGAAACATGCCCCAGCTTCAGCTGAGTAAATGAAGATGCAATATTTTGCCACTTAACAGTCAAGGAAGTAACTACAGTTACTTTTTACTTTACAGTTACTCCCAGTCAGTATCTGGAAGTTGAGTAGAAATAGATCTGTAATTCTGTAACTAAGAGGAAATGTGTAACTTTAAAAAATGCTTTGCCTGGAACACCTGGTATTTGGGATACTAGGTACATTTACTACCATTTCTTTGTAGGTAGATAGATAGTTTTGTGACCAGTTCCATACAGATCTTTAAACCTGCTGAATTGAGACAAATGCAAAGGCAGGACACATACTCCTATAAAAACATCAACAGCAGTACCAGTTTCCAAGAAAAAAACAGGCTGATGAATGTTCTTCCTTCATCATTATTTCACTGTGCAGCACAACTAGCTGACCATGTAGTGATGATCTCCAAACCACATTTCACTGTAATTCCTGTAATTCTACATCAAATAACTTTGCATATCAAGAAGGTCTCTGTAATCTTTGAAGGTATTTTTTCAGTGAGACTTCATTCAAGCTTCATCTCTCTATGCCATTCACCCATTCACTTAAGCTACCCCGGAGAGCAAGTTTCTATTGCTTTCCACAGGTTTAGAGAAAGAATAAGAATTGTCTCTGATGGCCTTACTGCATTTCTTTGTATAATGTAAGCTTTTTCCACACTTCTACAATGTGCTCAGTTTTCCTCTCTGTACTATTTATTCCTCTGATCCTCAAACATATGTCAGAAGAAGTAGCAGATTCACACCAGAATGTGGAATATATATTTTTAATTCTTGAATAACCAAAACTTTTATCACACTCTCAAAATGATTTGTATCTGAGGATGCTGGGATAGGCTTCCCTGGAGTGATTCTGAACTACACAAAGAATGTTTTATAACAGTAAATACAGTGCTTCTCACAGGCAACTCTTCTCCAGGTTAAACATTCGCACTGTCTGGATGGACTGCAGTCTATGTTCACAGATTTACGTGTATTTTTCACCCATTTTGCACAATATGGTCTTCTGAAAGTTCACTTAGAAAGAAACAGTTTTTGCTAAGTATAAAGTGTGAAATCTGGCAATAAAGTTTTAAATTACACCCAGCATTTTTCAGCCTACATTCTGGCAACTGCTGTCATACTAAACAGTATCAGTTTCTATCCAGTATTACGTGCCATGTCCACCACCAATTTCTCAGAGCAACATACAGCTACTGAGATACCAGGTATCACAAGGCAACAAGGATGGCCAGGGATGACTACAGCACCTCTGTTGAAGATATGGTGAATGTGACCCAGAAGAAAGAATAAATTGAAAGAGAACAAGTAAAATGACATTATTGTCTTTCAAATGTATTGCCCATTGGTAAGTGTCTTGTAAGAGTAAATACAGCTGGGGGAATCCTGGCCAAGTAGCCATTAAGGTAAGTGATGCTCAGTCCTGTTGGCAGAAGGGATTCTCTCTTGGGAGACCGTTCTCAGCCCTGACATTTCCAGGCGTGAACAGATGGATCAGTGTAGACTGAACCTCTTTACTATATATATATATCAAAAAGATAGTATACTTCTGAGTATTTAAATGCTCTCTTCTTGAGTACAAATCAGTTATAGGATTGTATAAATCAATTACTTAGCCAACAAGGTAAAACTGAATGTGTTGGAAGTTATTTATACCATGTGTAGCCTTAGACTCCTAATTTTTTTCCCTAATATGGAAACGAGGTGGGTCATTCAGATTCATGCACTGTTGGAAACCACTGGGATCTCCAGCACTGCTTTCTTCCAGCATCGTATATATACGGGGGCTGTGCTCCATCAATGACCATTTCCCAGTACTCCCAGAGCTGAAGACGCGCCCTCCACAGGGGCAAAGCCACAGTGCACCATCACTCTCTTCAAAAATGGCATCCAATTCCCACATTTGTCAAAGGCAATGAAGCCACTATTGCGCCCAGGCCTCTATTTTGACAGTTTTTGGTGGGCCAGGCCTGGCCCCGTGGCAGGACGGTGAGCTCAGGTCATCTGGAAAAACAGCACAGACCTGGAAAATGGCAGAACAAAACAAATCAGCCTGCGCTCTCAGGAAGGACAGGACATGCTGTCACTGTGGAAGGGATCAATTATTCATTAGGTTTGTTATAAACTACTTACCACAGTCAAGTCGGTCAATCAATAAGGCAATTTATTAATTCGTTGATAAGGAACGAGCAAGCAGCGCTGGGGACGGGGGAGTCTCCGCTCCACCAGCACGCCCGTCCCACCCTCGGTCACTGCCCCTTTCACAGGCAGTTTCTCGTCGGGCTGTGTCATTCCCAGTGCTGGGTACAAGTCCGGACAAGCCCGAACATGCTTGCAGTCTCGTAAGCAAGCGGCAGTAGCCACAAGCCCTCTCCAGGCCAGGATGAGATTTGAGCGTGTTGCCGCGTATTGCCGGGCTACGCTCTCAGCAAGTAGGTAACAGCGGTAGCAAGCCTCTACACGCTCCCCTAGCAGCAGTCACAAGTCTTACATGTTCGCACAAGCCCGCAGTTTTCCTTATGCATAAAAGTGGGTACGATTCGTACTTACGTGCTAAAGCAGTTACATAGTGGCAAAAATACATAATAGCAAAAGCTAGCAATTCAGAGCAAAGGGATTTAAAGCAATATAACGGAATCATTATATATTCCTTTGTCTCATGTCCACGTTTTACTTTAAGCTCAGTATTCTTGTTTATACAGATCCCATGGTTTGTTTCCATAATGTCACGAATCACTATGTAACATCTCACAGGTTCCTCACAGGTGACTTTATGTACTGCCTCTGCTAAGCCTCCAGTTAGAGCGGAAAATAAAGTAATAAAGCAAGGAGCTTGACTATTGGTGCTAAAAAAGTATTTTAAAAGGCAATCTATGGTAGCATATTTGCTAAAAGAAGAGAGATTAGGATAAGAGAGATGCAATGATATGTGAGGCTATAGGGATGTAGAATAAATGAGAGAATTTCCATATACATAGCAAAAACTGTGTGTTTTTCACACATGAAAGGAATTTCCACTTTGACCTGGCCACTTACTGCAAGCCCAGCTAGATCTCTTTCTGTTTGCATAACCCAGCTCCTTCTCCCAGCTCAATCTGCTGCTCACTCAAATACAGCCAATTTTTGGGCTGTTTGAAGCATTTTTTCCCTTTAACACTGTTCATCCTTCTGTCTTTTATGGGAACATTCAAAATTTATGGGAACAAAGTAGATGGTGTGGAGGATACTAGTGTACAACCCATGCCAGAGATAATAGCTTCAGCCCTCAGTGTATTTTGGTATTTTGATCAGCCACCTCCCCATCATCCAAGCACTCTGTCTCAGGCATCTCCCACAAACAGCAGAAGCATGAAGCAGGATGGTGATGTTGCCATGCTGTTGAATGAAGACTTTCATCCTGCCGGTGCACTTGCTCTGCAGGTTGGCACATCCTGGTTCCTCACATTGCTCATGCATCTTATTTCTTCTTTCCTTCCACATAAGGGCAGATTATGTTGCATTTGGTTTTCTATCATCTGTGTTCTAGACTTGGCCTTATTTGTCCTGGTGGATGGGCTGGATGTCACTGTTCTCCAGATATTTTCCTTATCATTCCTATTATTGACCAATATCTTGTAGCATCCTTACATTACCCATATGACAAAGCAGCTTGGAAAGGCTGCTATTCTTCAATGTAATAAAGTGATGGTTGTACTCACCAAATGCTTAATTGTGTGTCCCTAATATCAGGTCTTTTTCTCTTACTATAGCAGAAAGTCTTTGCATTATCTTCTCTTAATTTAAACATAATCTTCATAATTCTTTTTCTGTTCTTAATTGAAAACAGGGAATCTGTTGTCTAGTCAGTCAACTGGTTACCAAACCAAAGCTAATCCAAGCTAATCAGTTTAGTCCCTGAAACAATACACCTTGATGGTTCAAAATTGATTAACAGCACTCCAGGTCTCAACTTTTGATATTCAGTCTTGCAGCCATCTGTATGGCCAATGTTACCTGTGCTCAAATTCTTCCCAGTGCAAAACCATTTACATTCCACTGCAATGCATGGTAGTCCCTTGTGTAAGTGTGGCCACTAGACAAGTTTAGGTGACTTAGTTCAGGACCAAATCATATAAAGATCCCACTTGGCTAAATAAGAAAGCAAAAGTAAAAAAAAATAACACAAGGAGGTGATTTTTTTTTTTTTGAGCCATTAGAAATACTGAAAAAAAATACATTTTTTGACACAGCTCAGGCAAAAGTTAAATCAGGCAAATCAGGTTATTGAGATATTATAAGCAAACTTCTCTTGTCAGGCCTATTTTCTATACACAGTCTCAGAGACAGCTCAGGGATCCCTTCACACTTGGACCCCAGCCAATCTATTCTCTCTTCCCATCAAACTGGCCTCTCTATTTTAGGGCTTCACTGAAACCTGATGTGTCTTAGAAAGTGTGTGCACATGTCTGAGGATACTCTCTTCATTGTGCTCTGTATTCATCACACTCAGCATATGTGTCATGATTGGGATAGTTTGAGAAAAAGTATCTCAGTTGTTCTGGTTGCACTTCTCTACTAAGTATCCACCAAGTAAATTCATCTGCTAAAAGCTGAATTAGTGACTTTTTGTGACCTTATAGTTCCAGCTTTGATGATGTCCAGAGGAACTAGACACAGGACTTAGTTATGACTTACGAGTTAGGACTAAGTTAGGACTTAGAATGCAGGACCCTGGATTCCAGGTGCTTCTGCATCATCACAGTTTTTTCAAATGTCATGCCATTTCCCATATATACTAACAGAGGCATTCATCCCTAGCCTAGCTAGGCTCAGGCATGTGGGTCCCACTGTGCAAATGCTGTGGGCTGCTGGGTTTGCTTGTGGTCTGCTTTGTACATTGTACATGGCAAAGTAGGTCGCATGCAGGATGCCTCTGTGAGCACCATGTGAGCAGATTTGCAGAGTTTTGTATGGGTATCTGGCTTTAGGGTTGTTTTGTTGTGTTTTTTTTTTCTTTCTAGTCCTGTTCCTACAAGCAGTAAATTTGGTCCTTTGCCTTATAAAAAGAAAAAATGACCACAGGGTCACAATTTTTCTCAGAATTGGAACATCTAATGAACCTCACTTGCTTTGGGGATTTGTCCAGCTCATATTTCTGCCATAGGATAACTGAGATTTTGTGTGTGATAAAACACTAGTAATCTTGGGAATTTATACATGAAGAATTTCCTTCATTTGAGAATTCAGAGTGCTTAAAAGTTAATTTATATTACGTTACATTACCCATGTGAAATAAGTAAACATTTTCTCCAGTGCAGAAACTGAGATATTATGAAGATCAAGAGATCAAGACTTTGTAGGCTTTATGTCTCATAGACACCTGTATTAAAAATGTCCTTGTGTTTGAAGGTAGTAAGTACTTAAAGCTTCTACTGATTTTAGCCTCCAGTTTTTGTCAGCTGCTTTGGAAAATACTGACTTAAATAAATTGCATTTCATCACAGAATGATGTGTTAAATGTGTTCACATCAAATATCTGCCTTTGTTCTGACTTTCAAATAGAAACCCTTCTTTAATTCCCTTTCCTTAATATTCCCTTTTCCTTAATATTAAGAAAAAATATACCAGGAAAAAAACAAACAACAAAACACCACGATCCAAAACAAAACGGATCTCATATATGTGTCTCATCTAGAAGCATGTAAGATATACTTTTGAATTTCTCTATGGGAGAATACAATTTCTAACAGATTTCTTTATTGCTGGGCAACAAAGCAATCTTGCTATGCTACAGATTTAGGAACTGTCAAACAATGTGAGGAGCACCACCAGGACCTGCAGGACCAACTTATTCCAGCCTGTAACTAATCAGTCACTGGTGCAGGGAAGCACTCAAGGGAGCAGTTCCCTGCTACTAGGTTTAAACGGGATTCCAACAGGGATAGAAGCTGACTGGCTACAGAAGAGTTGTTTTTAAGTGCAAGAGGTTTTCTCTGAGATCACACTATCACTGCAAGGCTGCCTGACCTTCAGGCGTGCACAGCAGTTTACTGTATTTGTTAGCCGAATAAGCTAAACTGTTCTTGAATTTACTTTGAGATTAGATTTTGCTTGAGAGATTAACTGGGGACCCTGTGGTCTTCTCTATTCTGGTCTGAAAAGAGATAAAATGGACTATACCACACAACTTTGGACTACAGCTTTGGGAAAAAAAGTGGGTCTATATTTAAAGTTTTTGCTCAAATTTTATTGTTAATTTTATTATCATGACTCAGTATGTTACATTCATCAACTACCTGCTTGGTAGCTGAGTTATTTCCTTGACAAGGTAACTTTACCTTAATCCAAAGATGAGCTGGGAGCAAGAAATATGTGCTCAGGTCTCATTTACTCCAACCTATAATTTCAGCTCAAGTCCTCTTTAATGGCCAGCGTACCAGATAGCTGGCAATTTACCTGAAAGATGGCTGGTATAAGGATAGGAAAACTTTAAGCCGTAGCAGGATCTCCTCAAATGCCTTAGGTGAGATTTTTACAGGGACAGACTATGAAAGAGGATACCTCCAAGCTGCAGACATGGAAGGAGCTACTACTTTAGGGATTGCTTCCTTCCTCCCCTCAGGAAACCTCTATCAGGTGCTGTTTGAGATGAGGCTGGAATGGTAATACCACATTTATTAACCACTAATGGTTAATAAATGTGGTATTAAACAACCTTTCGCTTGCTCCTCTTCTCCCTCTCCCTTTATTCTTTCAGCTGGATTAGATTCCCCCCCCCGCCTTTACATGTGGCTGTATAAGCAGCAGAGTAATGTGTCAAAAAAACCCTGCAGTAAGAAACAAGACAGAGACAGTAGGAAATGTCAGGTGAAAGAATGGAACAGAGACTCTACAGAGCAGTGTAAGTGGTGCTGCTGGACATGGGCACCCAGAGTTCTGGGTAAAAAAAAAAAAAAAGAAAAAATGTTTAAAATCTGATCTGTGTGGTATAATTTTACATGTGCACTTGAATTAACAAATACTGAATAGGAACTATTAGCAAGTTAAAAACAGCTTAATGCCTTGTTACATAATGTGAAATCAGACTTAATTTTCTGGTATCAATTTTAATTTATCAATTTAGACATTAGATATCTTGCATTATTTTTGTTGATTTTTTTTTTAAACAGTAAAACTCTATATCTGCTTCCTACATTTATTTCCTAGACAGGTCAACACTTTTCCCATAAACATTTGGCATCAACTGCCTGTCAAAAATAGTACAATTAATAAGACAGGCCTTGAGGCTTCTCTATTATGGCAGTTCCTGAATTCCTGTGTGCTACACTACAAACCACATTCTACCTTAAAAAAAAAAAAAAATCGGAGTTAACTATTAAAAAAAGTGTCAAAACAATATTCCAATTCATTTTTTCATTATTTCCTAATTTTTTGTGAGGTAAAATTTTCAAGTTATTGTGTTTTCAAGATGGTAAAATATTTTGACCTGTAAAAAATGCTCAAACATTATAAATACTATTTCTTCTCTAGCTGTAAGAGTGATTGACAGATATGAGTGAAATCAAAGAGGTTTAGGTAAAAATATTAGATAAACTCCTGAAAATTGAGTTCACACATTCCTAATTCAGTTTAAATTTCTTCCCTTGAGAAAATACAAAGTTCAATCTTGGAACTGGAAAGTAAAAATAAAGACCACAGAGAAATATCTTGTACCTTTTCAGATCACACTCACTGTTCAGATTATAGAACATTTCCAGCCTGAGTGGCACTGTGGAAGAGCAAGTCAATTCACAGAGAAATAGCCTCATGTCCCAATTTGAAAGGAAAACCAAAAGAAAAATTAGGGAACAAATAAGAATCATGTAAGAAAATTTACAGAATATGTTAGCTTAACTGCAGAGGATACAAATAATCAAATGCAAGAAGTATATTTTGCTATAGATTGTAAAAGAGATGATTTGGAGTAAAAGAGAACAAAACTCCCAGCCATTTGCCATACACCATATTCTACTTGATCCTCAAGTGAAGCTCTACTGCCTGATGTGCTGACAGGATACCAGATGATTGTTTAGATATAAATTAAGGGCTGAATATATTTGGGAAATGTTTCCTTAAGTCTCTAACTTCTTGCTTGCCTTAGTACTTTACTGTCACTCTTCTACAGAAAAGGTAAAGACAATATGCTGAAAAATATTCAAAAAGAAGTGCATTGTATGCATTGATTATATTAGTGGAGAAAGTAGCTTTGGAAAACCGAGGTAACGTTTATTGAGCCTATATGTCCATCTGACAAGTACCTTCACTGACATATATATTTTCATATATTTTCAGTCCTTGTTTCCTTGAGACCAATGTTGTTTCAAAGAATAATACTGACTAAAAGGATAATTTCAAAATACAGATCTTCGCTCCTATTAAAATATCTATTAATACGGTATAAATTTAGGTGACTACTAACCATATTAGGTTAAGTTGAACAGATTTTATAAATGTGATTCTTGCACCTTTAAAAACAATGTAAAAACAATGAAAGAATGTTGCTGAATTCTGCTAGTGGTAAGAAAAGAAAACAGAAGGCAACCTTCCCACCAAGTTTAAAAATAGATAATCCAAGTCATTCTGTCCATTTGGGACCAGAGAGATGGTATTATTGTAGGTTCGTCACGTTTATTTCCACTTGAATTATTCTATTTAAGTGATAATACCAGTATTTGTCACCAGATGGCACTGAAACGACATGATCCCGTAACCTCTCCTCATACTCCATTAGCGGCGCCACGAGGTCATCCCCAGGCAGTCACAAAGAACGCATTATGGCATTCAGATTGGCTATTTCAGATTGCGTTATGCCCCTCTTCCTTCCCTCCCTTATGTTGACGCCATCAGGGTTGCTGGCATAGCTATGACACTTTTTAATATTCTTACCCAACTGGGCTTGGTAAGAAAGCTCAGTAGAGGAGACCAATACCCGCCTAAAGTTAGTTTGCCCAGATATTGCCATGAGCAATACTGAAGGCAAACACTGTCTTTAATGGCAAGAGATGAAGCTCCCACCTGCGTCAGGTCACGCACCAAGATTTGCCTCAGTTCCCTGGCCTTGCAATTCTGAATAGGATCTCAGCCTCAGGCTGTCAACCTATCCACCTATCTCATTCCCTACTTTTTCGGTGCAGAATTTTGTGGTTTTCCTCATTTCCCTTCTCCTTTCAAAGTGTGCATCCTCTTCCATGCCCTAATTTGCCTCTCAGCTCTAGTGCTCCCTGACACATTCTGCAATGACCGACCACTGCAGCTTGAATTACAAGCATTAATCCTAACTGTGACTCATTGCAGATTTTAGGAAGTAAAAGGAAATGAACCTGGGAGTCCAGAGATGTGTTGAGCACCAAGCTACAGTTGCCTTTTGAGAAGTCAGTTTCAGCACTACCACAGCTGCCACTATCACACCACTGGAGGGCTGGCATCTGAGCAATCATACTGAAGTTGTGCAAAGGTAAGTACAAATAGTGTAAGATTTTTATTTGCAGATCAGGATATGTAGCATTTTCAAGTTTACAGCATAAAAAACTCTCATGGCTTCCTTTTAGAGGTCTGATGCATTCCTGGTATTCATCGGGATGCTGATATTTGGTAGGAAAGTAACACTATGATACAGAAAATTAAAGGCTAGGACAGTTGTTTCTGACTGTCTCATACGGCACATGGCTGGATGGTGTGTGTTTTGGAAATACAGCCAAATCTCTTGATAGCATGAACACTAGCACACACCAAACACAACCTGTCTCTGTAGCAGACAAAATGAAAAATACTGCTGATTTTCACAATTCTGTTCCTTTTTTTTTTTTTTCCCCAATAAATGTTCTTCTCAATAGGGCAATAGTGATTGTACTATAGATACTCATGCATATGCAGAATATTGTATTTATGCTAGTAAATTTAAATACAAAACCATCTGTGAGATGATAATCCAAAACAATACATGAGTAAGAAAAGAGAGTCTGGCAGTACATGTAAAGACAGAAATGAAATTAAATGAAAAGACAGGAAAGGAAATATAATGACATGAATTGAATTTGCAAAACCCCAAAATTCCTAAATGAAGTGAAAACAATTAAATTGAATTGGAATGACAGGAAGGACATCGAAATGAGCCAAAACTTCACAAAATAATTTGTTATTGAAATCTCGAGATTTCATTTCTTTTCATGAAACGAAGGATTTTCATCATGGCAGGGTGCCAAGATT
Source organism: Tichodroma muraria (assembly GCA_013390105.1). NCBI lineage: Eukaryota > Metazoa > Chordata > Aves > Passeriformes > Sittidae > Tichodroma > Tichodroma muraria. Next base: position 9,078 of record WAAG01088254.1, on the reverse strand, counting down.
GCTCTCTCTTCACTTTTTGAATCTGGGCCAGCCACGGTCTGTGGATCTCAGCAGCAGCGACAAGCTGGGTTCAGGTTGAGGTTCAGAGAGCCGCAAAGTCTGCAGCTGCTGGGACACTGACACTCAAAAAGGCAGTGCAAGGGCATCACGGAAGGGTGGCAGCGTTGCCCACGCTACACTTTTTAGTCTGCTTAGCCACCTATGGAGATGAGGATGTCTGCCACAGTGCCAAGCTGCCATCAGGGTTGGGGCTGTGGCTAGGGTTAAGGTTGAGAGAGTAAAAGAGCCTACAGCTTCAGGAACGCTGGGGCTACATTAAAGTGATTTCAGAAGAGTGGGGGAGAAACAGTTACAATCACGTGGTAATTTGCATTCATTCTGTCATTCTTGGGAGAATGATTGGAGAAGTCCTGCCAACAGGGCCCCACCATTGCTGCTCCTACATCTTTCTAATCAGGACCACCCATGGTGATGGGCATCTCAGCTCCATGGACCAGATGCCATCAGGCTTAGAGTTCGCTCTGAGAGATAAAAGGAGCATTCGGCTGCAGGAACACTGGGGCTGGAAAGCAAATGCCAAGAGGATCATGGCTGAGCCACAACAATTCTGCCACAACACCTTTCAGCTTAGGGACATGCAAGGCGATGGGCACCTCAGCTGCAGCCCCAAGCTTGTTAACAGGTTCGTGCAAAAAAGAGAAGATTCTGAAATGAAGTGAAAAAAAAAAAAGAAAACAATGAAATGAATTGCAGTGAAATGAACCAAAACTTCATTAAATGATATTGCTTGAAATCTTGAGATTTAATTATATTTCATGAAATGAAGGATTTTCATTTCATGAAAAGAAATTAAATGAGAAGCCAAGGAATGAAGGGAGATGAAAAGACAGGAAATATAATGACATGAAATGAAATTGAAAAAATAAAAAATTCTGAAACTAAGTGAAAACAATTGAATGGAATGAAAAGAAAGGAAGTGCAATGAAATGGTTTGAAACTTTACAAAATTATTTTCATTGAAACCTCGAGATTCCATTTCATTTCATGAAATGAAGAAATCATGACTGTTTTGAGGTCCTTAAATAAATTTCAAGTCAAACTAAATTTTGTTAGTCAAAATCACGGCTGTCTGTTGTGACCTTTTGAATGCCAAATTGCATAAATTCATACTTCCATAAAACCCCTCAAGAATGACAGAATGAATGCAAATTACCACGTGATTGTAACTGTTTCTCCCCCACTCTTCTGAAATCACTTTAATGCAGTTCAACTGCATTCAAAATATTAAATATATCAATACCAAACTTATGGAGAGTGGCTGGACTAGCTTAGGATATCTCTTTCAATTATATGAATTTGATTTAGTAAGCCATGAAGATTTCAGTGGATGCTTATTGCTGAAGGAAAACAACTGGACAAGAACTTTAAGGGACCCTTTTTTCTCCTTTCAAAATATTTATTGGTTCACTGGAGTCAGTGGTAAGGTGTAGAAGTCACCAAGCCACCAAGACTCAGGGCACTTAGGGAGATAAACTGTTTTGGGCTCTTCTGATGAATGAGTAAATTATTGTGAAGTGATGTGTAAATGAAGGAGAGGAAGTGAACACAGCAGGTATCGGGTTCTTTCTGTATGTTACCTTTAAATGCTTGACCGTTGGGCATGTGCAAATAGCTCAAACAAGCTAAAACAAGTGCAAGCATTATGGCTGTCCTGTGAATCTGACTGTCTTAAGTTTGGAAGACAGGTTTCTGCCAGGGAAAACAGGAGGCCCTCTGGGAATGGAGAATGCAAAACCTCCCCCCTCCGAATTGTTACAATCCCCAAATTGAAGGACTCTCAGGCAAAGATGCAAGAGGATAGGAATAATAGTTCTTTACTACTGCATATAACAAGATAAAATAACAACCATAGCTATGGCGTTAAGAACAAAAGAGAATCAGGACTCAGCGAGTCTTTCACCACAGGCACTTTCCCCTTTGGTGCAGTCACCGTCACAGGCGGCCGGGGTGAGCAGAGAGCCCAGGGTGTCACGGCACGGGATGTGTCAGGAGCTCGGCGGCCGCAGCTGGAGCTGTGGGAAGGTCCCGGCAGCAGCAGGGGGTGCGGGACACGGCCTGGGGAAACCAGAGCAGGAGCGAAGGAGCAGCGGGCGCGGGCACCGCGGCAGCGCGGCTCCAGCAGAGCAGGGGGAGAGCAGGATCCGAATTCCCGGGCACACACGGACAGACGGTGCTGGGTCACTCCGAGCTGGGCTCCGGTGGTGCCGGTGAAATCTCCCCGCAGTGAAAGAGACCAACAGCCTCGCTATTCCCTCCGAGAGAGCAGCTCTCCCAGGGAGAACTGAAGTTCCCAGAACTGATGCCACCCTCTCCCCAGATTTTTGGCCATTTCCTTTGTCTTTCCTGAGTACCCATAAGTACCCAGTAATTAGTTCCCTAGCAATGTATAGGAGAAAATTCTGTAAGAAAGAAACCCAACCCCCAAAACTGACTAATTAAGATAATGTATGGATCCATAAGCACATGAAGTATATATATGTTTTCAGACATATTTCCTTGTTTGTGGAAGGGAAGGTGGAATTTTGTTCCTCTATTTTACTGCATTATAATTTTTTTTATTGAGATATTGCTCTAGTTAAGGAAAAGTAAGGATAGTATGGAATTTGTAAGCACTCCTTCCTCTTCCTATGGACATTTTTATAGTACACAGGAAATTGTGGTTGGAGCTTTTACTACTAACCTGATTTGGAAATCTCTGTTTGAAAACCACGACGAATTTATTACATCACATTGGTAAAAACAGCCAGACTACCTTGCATCTCCTTTTTCCTATCTACTGATGAGTACACATCTACAGTGTATAGTCACATCATTTCTAACACATATTTCACTCCCTTTTCATGCTTACCCATTTTAGAAAGTTATTAGTTTGGTGTAAATTAGTTTCTTTTTTAAACACTTGTGTCTTAACACTTGTTATTGAATCCTAAATATACTTCAAAGCATTGTTCTTTGGACAGTCAAGATGATTAGGCTTTAGGAATCCCATATTGCTCCTCTAATGCCTCCATCAAGTTCCTACACTGCCTGACTTCCTGCCTTTTCTAGGATATATCTAGGATATATTGAGTAGATATCTTTCTGCTATCATCTGTATTTTCTGAGTTTCAGAGATTAAAATCTGCATTTAGCTTGATGCCCTACACCCATAAGTCTGCTTCAGAAAGGGGTGGACTGATAAAGCTGGTAACTTGTGTGTTCTCAAGGTCCTGAAACAAGCTCAGAGATACAAAGAAAGGGACAGATCTTTGCTGTACCTCAAGTGGTACAACAAGACAGACGAACTTAAAGTATTCCGCAATAGACAAAGTAGCTCCCAAGCAACATATTCATGCCTGTTATAGAATCCATTTGTTCTTGAATGTCATGATTGATATTGCTTTTTCCAAAGAACAGTATATGCCACACACTAGCTGAAATAACTACTGACCTCATAACATGGTCAGATGGTCTGGACTTTTCCAGCGCTAGACTTGTATTAATGAAACAAATAATTCTGAGAAACCATGCACTAGTTGTACTGCTGGTTGAAGCACACAAACCATACCAAGCAGCTGCAAATCTGGCAGGAGAGCAATCCACGGTCTGGTGCTGTAGATGAGGGAGATCCGCAGTCTTTGCTCCAAGAAGGCATGCCCGAGGAAGGAAACCTTTGACTTCACACCTCTCAGAAGAAAGTCACCCCCTTTATAATGAAAGCAGTTGCTCTGTAAGAAGTTGTCCTGGAAGCAGTGTAACAAGGCCTCTCTTCACTCAGATTTGTCTCCCACATCCACATGCCTTGGTGGATGCTTTTTATGCCTCGTCTGTCCGCAGGTCCTCACATGCTGCACAGCAGTGCCCAGACAGCTCTTCCTGGCCTGGATCAGCAAGTGTGGCCAGCAGGACCGGGACTGTCTCCCTGTACTGGGAACTGGTGAGGCCACAGCTCGAGTGCTGTGTCAAGTTTTGGGCATCTCAGTTCAGGAATGACACTGAGAACCTGGAACTAGTCCAGAGTAGGGCAAAGTCCAGTAGGGAGCTGGAGAAACGGCAATGTAGCTGGTGAAGGGTCTGGGGCACAAGTGCTGTGAGGAGCAGCTGAGGGAGCTGGGGGTGTTTAGCCTGGAGAAAAGGAGGCTCAGGGGGGACCTCATCACTCTACAACTGCCTGACAGGAGGGTGCAGCCAGGTGGGGGTCGGCCTCTTCTGCCAGGTACCAAGGGACAGGACAAGAGAACGCAGCCTCGAGCTGCATCAGGGCAGGTTTAGGTGGGACATCAGGAAAAATCTCTTCACAGAAAGGGTGATTAGACATTGGAATGGGCTGCCCAGCGTGGTGGTGGAATTTTTTTCCTGGTGGAATCTTNCGCGGGGACGGCACGACTCGCTGGGGTTGGCGGCGGCGCCATTTTGAACTGGCTGAAGGTCGGAGGCGGCGGCTGCCTAGCAGGGTTCCGCGTCCCCTGAGGGAGAACACGCGAGGAAGGAGCGGATATGGCCGCGAATAGGAACTTGAAGCAAGTGCGGATCGAAAACAGCTCCCCAGCGNCGTGGTGGTGGAATTTTTTTCCTGGTGGAATCTTTCCCTGGAGGTGTTAAGGAAAGACTGGACGTGGCACTCAGCGCCGTGCTCTGGTTGACATGGCGGTGTTCAGCCACGGGTTGGACTCGATGACCTCAGGAGGTGTTTTCCAACCTGATTGATTCTGTGGTTCTGACTCCTTCGGTTGTCCCCGTCGCCGCCGCCTCAGCCGTCTCCTGTGTCACGCTTGCCTCCCTCTCCCGCAGCGACCAGACACCCCCGGGGCATCCCGCCCGGCTGCCCGTCCCTCGGGAGGGACCCCAGCGAGGGGCTCCCCTGCTGGGGACGGGCTCCCAGGAGGAGACCGCTGCTCGAACACAACACGGCAGCGCAGCCGCGGCTGCGCATCCGTCTCTGAGGAGGGAAAGACGGCTCTCCGTGTGCCAGGGGCAGGTTCGGCCGTGAGTCGGAGCTGGGGGNGCTGGGCATGGTGGGGGGTGGCGGCGGTGGCAACCTGAAAGGATTGCGCGGCCTAGAAGCGGAGAGTGAGGCGGCAGCGGCCATGGCTCTGGCGCCGAGCAAAGAAGGTGGCGGAGATGAGGAGCAGGAGGTTGGGTTCACCATCGATATCAAGAGCTTTCTCAAGCCTGGCGAGAAGAGCTACACGCAGCGTTGCCGGCTGTTCGTGGGGAATCTGCCTACTGATATCACCGAGGAGGATTTCAAGCGCCTTTTCGAGCGCTACGGGGAGCCCAGCGAGGTCTTCATCAATCGGGACCGTGGCTTCGGCTTCATCCGCTTGGTGAGGATCCGGGTGGGCCCCTGGGGCTGCCCCGTCACCTGGGGCTGTCTCGGAAAGCGGGAGGCCACGGTCCCTTGCCCCCGCCCCCTTCCCGTCCTTTTCGGCGGGTGTGAAAAAAGGCGACGTCTGCCTCTCATTCTGTTCCTCCTCGCTGCTACCGCTGGTCTCCCCGCCTCTTCTTCCTGCTTCCCCTTCCCCTGTTCGCCTCTACACATCCAAGCCAGACCCCTGCATTCAGAGTAGTCCTCCCAGCCCTTGGCGTTTCGGTCCCCGCCTCACCCCATGCCGCTTAATGCAGTTAATTTTAAAGAGTGGACAGGATTGTTTCGAAATACAGCTGTTCGCACATCGTGAACACGGAACATAAAATCGCGGAATTGAAAAGGTTGCGGACCGCGGGTTGTTTAAATTGCTTGTGCCCAGATAAGACTAGATTTTTAGGCGTAATATAGTATAGTATTTGATTAAACGTGCTCGAGTTAAGCACGCAAAAAAAGGAATTATCCGAAAAGTTTAAGATACTGTATTTAAATGGTAATTTAGTGTGGGAGATTAGTTTTCACGATTGCTGTTTAAAATGTACCGATTTGTATCATTCTGGGAATAGCTTTATAGTGCTTTTGATGTCCAGCTACGATTTTTCCATATATTTTACTGGTTAGGTTTTTGTTTTTTTTTTTTTGGTTGTCATCTTAAAATACTTGTGGCATTCTGCCATGCATCTTTTATCCTGAGAATTCCCCGGCCTGTAATAGCAATTTTGTGGAGGAAGTGGGATATATTTACATCTCGTTGCTCATTTTTGTGTGTAATAGAGATTAGATGGAGTTTTTATGTGAACTTCCCTTTTCCATGAAGTTTAGGGAATATATGTGTATATATTCTATACAGCTTGCTTAGGCCTAGTTGAACTGTGGAGAAGGGTATAAAGAATTTCTTTAAATGTCAGGGATTGCAGGTATCAAACCTGGTGAAGATTTTTGAAGTGAGAAAAAAGGTAGTTGTTGATTTACACTGTCTCTTGGATGTGGGTGCAGGAAGCCCATTAACGCACAAATGATGAGCAAAGAAGGTAATTTCATCATTTGTTGATGAAATTTGAGTTGGACATCCATTGAGAGCAAGTGCGATATTTTCACATATTTAAAAGCAAAGCAAAGACCCAACCCCAAACACCTTAGGTCCTGTAGTGTAATGGTTGAATACTATTTCCTGTTGCAGGGAGCTAGGGATGCAGAATATAAACATTTGAGTAAGTAAACGTGAAAAGCATCAAGTTTTCAACTCTACTCAAAACCTTTATAAAACAGCACATCATCATAATGAGAATTTGTTAAGTCCTCTAATGTGCAACGAAACATTTGAGCCTATGTTGTTTCTTAGAATAAACCATAAGGGGTAATGAGTGCATATTTTTTTTTTCAATCAGAGGACAGAGACTTTGTTGGTTTGTTTGTTGGTTTTTTTGTTGTTGGTTTGGTTTTCCTGGTGCCAGTGTGCTGAAGTGAAGGAAAAGAACTTTGCTACTTTTCATGAGGGTGGCACACAAAAGTCATATTTGTTGTCTTTGAAAATAAAAGATATAAAGTATTTTATATCTCTGTAAAGGAATCTAGGACCCTGGCTGAAATAGCGAAGGCAGAACTTGATGGTACTATTTTGAAGAGCAGACCACTTCGAATTCGATTTGCTACCCATGGAGCTGCCTTAACTGTGAAGAATCTGTCACCTGTGGTTTCCAATGAGCTGCTGGAGCAAGCGTTCTCTCAATTCGGGCCAGTGGAAAGAGCGGTTGTTGTAGTAGATGATCGTGGCAGAGCTACAGGGAAGGGCTTTGTAGAGTTTGCAGCAAAACCTCCAGCACGGAAAGCTCTAGAAAGATGCAGTGATGGGGCATTCTTGCTTACAACGTAAGTTCACAGGTTTTTGTTTGAATGTGTGAGTATATCTTCCTGATGTGAGCAAAAATTGCATTCATGGTATTCCCTAGTTCTTATTTTGTTTTCAAATTCTGAAAGCCATGAGGTTTGAAATTAAAGTGTTTTGCATGAATACCACTTGATTTTTTTTTTAAATACTTTTTCAAAATACTCTTGGTTTTTTTTTTAAAGAAAACCTTCTTTCTCTACTTACTCCTTGTAAGATTTCTTACTACCATATGAGAATCTAAGAGCAAAATTCTGGGTTTTTTTTGTTCATACCAATATTACTTTTCCTTCTCTATATAGTAAGGCATTTTCTGTTAAGACTTTATTTCAGTGGTTGCACTCTTCCTGATCCCAGTAACCAAGTGACAAAATGATATTAATTTGTTTCTTAACAAAACAGTGCATGACATTGCTGATATTTCTGTAGACTAAAGAAAGTGTTTATATCTCAAAAATTATCTGTGACTTGTAAGTCCAGGATTTTCTCACTCTTCTGAAATGAAGACTGAGATTCTGAAGAAGTTTATACTAGTGATGTTTGGAAAACAATCTATTTCAAGGACAAGCAAGCTTGCAAATAGCAGCACTTCTCTTGCATCTCATATTTCTGTACTTGCCAAAGAGAGTTGTTAACTACTGTACTTTACACAGTCACAAGTGACATTTTCAAATGATTTCTTAAAAACTGCGTGAAATGATACGTATTTATGATTGTTTTTTATTTTTCTGATTCTCATTGGGAAAATAAGGCTGTGGTTTCACAGCATGAAAACTTGCTGTCATTGAATTGGGCTTGGAGTTCTTTTCCTGACCTGGCTGTGCCGGTCTTTTATGTGCTCAAGAACTTCATGATGCTTCCATGAGCCACTTGTGCTTGCTAAAGCAACAGAAAATCATTGATTTGTATGGGGGTCCATTGCAGTCTGTTCAAGCAGAACAGGAAGCACAGGAAGGTGCTTGCTAATGTCAGGTCCAGCAGAGAATAAGGCAGGTGAAAATGTTGCCAGGAGGAGATGACAGGTGAGTAAGGGATCTGGAACTCCAAATTTTGTGTACTACTGAACTGATTTGATGGTTACATAGTAAATTTAATCTGAATACATCTTTACTGTTACCAGGAGGTGCCCGCAATTTGTTCTTATTCCCAGGGTTTTCTTGGCATTAGTAATTGAATGGAAGCGTGGTGAGCCAAACAAGGGAAGTAATGTAATTCAGTGTTACATTAGTGCTATTCTTGGCATGAGAGATGTGCCAGGAGAAAAGAAGCTGGGACATGAGGGGAGGGTATTCTTGTTTTACCAACTGTATAGATCAGTTGAATTGAAATGACCATCTAACGATGGCCTGAGTGAATAAAAAGCGCTCAGTCTTTTTCTTGTTTAGGTGACATGTTCCCTTAATGCACAGTTGCAAAGATAATTAGCATGAATCTGCTGCCATCTACTTTGATGTTTTGCTTCAGAGTCTAAAGTTTTACCTTTTTAACTGAAAACTCTTTCGGAGTTGAAAAGCCTGATCAGAACATCTTTCAGTTCCTGTTTAAATGTATCAAAACGAGACATTCAAAACATTAGCATTTGAACATTGTTGTTTCACATCATAACTTCTTAGTGCCACAGTTCAGTTGCATTTAAATAGCAACACGTATTAACAACATGCAGATGGCATCAGAAAAAGCAGTTGCTGAGTTGTGCCCTGTGATTTCCAGACTTCATATTTTTAATCTGAACTTGATGCCCAGAGTAAAATATATTGGTGAGTGTTTGGTTTGGTTTTGGTTGGTT
>WAAG01088250.1:0-13752 GCA_013390105.1 Tichodroma muraria | reverse complement strand
TCAGCCACAGTTCCAAGTTACACACAGATTGGAAGACTGCAATTTTTAATTGATGAGTAAAATATAGGAACTTGCAACCCATACAATGCTTTTCAACTTGCAACTGCATCTCTGCACATTAGTCATGCCACCTCACATCTCTCGTTCATGAGAAATGTCATTTCATCAGGCACAGCACAGCAATAAGTTCTCACCTAAAGAAACTTAAAAGGCTTATGACAGCTTGCATCATTCCTGCAGTTTCTTCTGCAGGTTTGTAGTGCTACTAGCTGATCATCCTAACTCTCATGTAAATCTACCTTTTAGTTAAAAAAATACAAATAAGATGAGAAAATGTTTCAAGAACTTTCTTAAGTACTCCTACTGCAGGTTTCTCACTCTCTTCAATGATTCATTCACCAAAATAATTCCTTAGATCAGAAAATTGAGTTAAATTTTGCAGAGCTCAACCACATCAAGTTTTACCCAACTACAAAGCTAATTGCAGGCTGCACACAAATGCAACAGTTTTACCCAAGGCTAAAGTTTCTCCACCAGTAGAAAAGCTATTGGTCTTAAAAGTCAATGTTACTCTATACTTGCTTCTCACGGTATAATGTTCTTGCAAGCAGAAAGACAAAATTATTTCATACTGAACATGAACAGCTACAAGCAAGTCACAACATTGTTATTACAATTAACTTTTAGACAAACTGACCAGCAATGAACACTGTATTATGTAACAGAAAGACACAAAAACATTCATTTAAAATATATCTGAGACTAATTCTCAGGATCTTTGTCAACACGACCTTACTTTATCTATCAACAGATGCAACAAATTCAGACATATCTGGAAGACACTGTAGCACATACCAGAAAGCAGAACACAGTGATACATTTACCTCTTGATTAAAAGTTTAAAAAAAAAATAAATTAATTAAGCAAACAATACTGGATAGCTTATTACATAGAAGGGCTTTCCTTGTACAGGTATTCCATATAGTATTTCAATTCCTTACAATTTTGAACTTCTCAGAACACTAAAAACAGTATTTAATATCTTCTACCCATAAAAATTTATCTTTCCTCTAAAAAGAAATATATCAAGTAAACTACTCAACGTTTTTAAAAAGTATATTCTAACGTATTACAAATGAAGTACCTGAAACTATGCACAAAAATATTACAATATATAGAAAATACTAAGTAAGCAGCCTCTCCATGTACTTCTTTACAGAAGGTGATCATCAAGAGAATATCTGTTAAATTCTATTATTTTTTAAAGGCAAATTAATCTATTATTAGCAAATAAAATACTATTTACTATTTACTATTTTTTGTCTAGTCATTTTTTGACAGATAACATTAAGCAATATACATATCAGGAATTTTTACCTGCAAGTATCCATAAAAAACCCAAAAAGCATAATTCTATCTATCTATCTATATATACACACACACAGATATACAGTGTTTGGTTTCTTCCCATTACATGAACTTTCTTCTAGTCTCCAAACATCCCGATGGAATTTGATACACATTTCCTATTACACTTTCTACTGCTAACACTATGTAGAATGACTCCAGAAACACCATTTCTGCTAATGCAGAAAATGTCAATCTCATCCCTGTACCCCTCTTTTTTATTGTCCCCACAAGTTTAGCACAGCCAACACAACATTCACACCAGCACTGCTCACTTCAGTGCAAAGCGGTTGGATTTTGTTTGAACAGTAGATTTTTTTTTTTCCTACAGACAAAGCATTTTTATCCAGTGTCACGTTACAAATTCACTCCACATGACACAGCATCATGGTTTAACTCCAGCTGGCAGCCACTCCCTCACTGCTTCCACCACACCCCCACCACCCATGGGGAAAGAGAGAAGTGGAAAGAAAAGCTGAACCTCATGGGTTGAGATAAGCACAATTTATTAAATGCAACTAGATATCATAATAGCAAATACACTAATACTGATGATGATAATAATTGAAATTACAAGGAGAGGAAGAACAAGTAATAGAAGCCAAGAGAAAAGTGATGCACAGTAGAATTGCTCACCTGCTTACTGAGGAGCAGATCAGTCCCCTTGCAGGTAACTCCCCCCAGTTTATACACTGACCATGAGACTCTATGGTATGGAATATCCCTTTGGCCAGCTCAGGTCAGCTGTCCTGGCCATGCTTCCTCACAGCTTCTTGTGCACCTCCTCACTGGCAGAGCATGGGAAACTGACATTCCTCTGACTTACAGGAAGCATTACCTAGCCTCAACCAAAAAGTCAGTGTGCTATCAACACTATCCTCATACTAAATCCCAAGAGCAGCAATGCACCCGCTATCAGGAAGACAATAAACCCTGTACCCAGCAGGACATACAGCAACCATCCTGCCCAGCACATCATGTATAACAGGAGAACATAAAGGCTCAAAGTCTCCATCTAGCCCAGGATTCAGAACTGTGTCCTCCCCACAGCAGGAGCTCAAGCACAGATGCCCAGGAATGCAGATGAGCGGAACAAGCACAGAAGCTGCCTCCCAGTGCTCTCCCACACTCAAACAATCAGCACTTTACAGACCCAGATTCAAACACTTTATCCTTATGTTTAATAACCCTCAGCATACTACACCTCTATCAACTTCTGGCTCCAAAGCTCACCCTCATCTTTACCACCCTCTGTTGCTCCAAACACACTTGAGAAAAAGCTGTTAATTTCAACATCTTCAGCATAACTATACACAAATTTGATAGAACTAAAAGATCAAGCAAGACCTACTTATATAAAGCTTCCACATATTTAAGAATATAAAGATTACATATGTAGTTTAAAAGCAGAACCTCCATCTTTTACCTGTGTTCCTCAGAAATTTTGGGTTGCTAGTCAAGAAAGAACATCCACAGGTTAATTCTAGAGCTTTGTACTGCTGATGAGCAAGCTGAGCAGCACACAGATCCAGGCTAACAATCAGCCAATGTATGTTACGTTTTTGCTTAACAAGGGGTGGGAGTTGCATTTACATTTTACACTTTTGGGGGACTCAGCATCTTAGTTATAAAATGTATGTTCCTACCGTACCTATCTATCTGTGTTTGCACAAAATGCAGCAAAAATAGAACTGTGACCCTGACAAAGGCAGGCTTTGAGAGATGTCATAACAGCTTCTGTTATTTTAAGCTCTTCTCATGCAGTAGAAGGACAACAGCACAATATGCTATTTTGCTGAAAGAAAGTTAAATAAACCAATCAACACTGGGTGTTTTTTTACCAACTAGTTGGCACATACCACAGATCTAGCCTTGAAATGAAGGCTTCATGTCCAGTCAAGATCTACTTCTTCCACTATGTTAGGGAAAAGTACCTTTTTGTTCTTTAAATGTGTAATTGTTCTGTCTCAAAAGGCAGACTAGATACCATGTAACATTATACTGCATTGATTTTTAGAAAAGGTGACAGAATAGCCTCTGAGTTTTCCCAAGCCCTGTGCTGAAAGCTGCTGCCTGGGTTTGCTTGTTTGTTTTTCTACAGATTACACCAAAGTAAAAAAAAAAAAAAAAACCTAAAAAAAATTTAATTCTTGCCTCTAGGGTCAGAAATGAATTCTTATTAAAATCCAGCCATGTTAATATTTTTAATTCTAATGATCATAATCAGTTTGCATTGTTCACAGAGAAATTCAACTCTGTGCAGATAGAACATACAATATTTGCCTACAAAACTTCAAAGGGAAAAATGTACATCAAAAAAAAGTCCAAAGTGTCAAAACTAAACATCTAATTCTGCAATCATCCAGCACAAGCCAACAGATATACTGATTAGAATTAGCTTAGTTTTGACTGAGAGCTGCAAGGTAAGCTACTCTGTCCCAATCTGCTGTTTTTACACCAAAAGGAGTTGCCTATTTACAAAATTTGTTTATGTATGCATTACTGACATACATAATTGATATTTCTTAGGAAATGGATCAGTTTTATGATTTAACAATAACAGCCTCAGTGTGTGTGTGCCTCTAAAATACAAGCAATATCAATCCTCCTGGCCACTCAGAAGCCACCGATTCACACACTAGTCTGTCCTTTCCGATTACTTCAGCCGGAGATCCAAAATGCATTGGAATAAACAAAAAATAAAAAGACACAACCAGACTGCCTATGAGCCCATTTTCAGAGAAGGAAACATTGCTACCATCGTGCCTTGGTAATAAGCAATCTGACTATCCCATTCCACCCATTTTCTTGGCCTGCCTGTCCCGGCAGCGCAGGCCCACGGCCCCGGAGCCAAGGGCCCGCGTCGGGCTCTGCTCAGCCAGTGCAGAAAACACCACCCAGGGCCCTCGGTCTCCTGCACACAGACAGACACACAAGGCTGGGGACGTGAGGATTCCTTAGCTCAACTGTCCCAGAACCATTTGCAGTGGCTTGACTGTTTGTTTACTGCAGATCAGCTGCTGACATTATCACTTGACTAATGCATTTTGATGTTCTGCTACATAATGGCAACATAATGGCTTGGTAAAGTAAATCTTTACCAAGCTAAATTAAATGATCATTCCAGTTATAACTACGGGCCATATTCCAAATGCAACATTAATACATGACAAACGCAACACAGATATTCTCGTCAAAAATGCATGCAAAAACACTTCAGATCTTCCACATGCTCAGAATGTTACATTCTCTTGCTTTCCAACCTCTCCCCCTGCTCCCTTCAGTTGTGGAACATCTCAAGGACAAGGAGACCAGCTTCAGACTCTCATAAATGAGAGAAACATCGTCTAAAACAGAAGACAGGCAGGAGGGAGAGTGCTTTCATGTCTTCCCTGGAATGGAAGAAACATATTGTGTGATTCAGTCTTCCTGTAAGACTCTAAAAAGCACACAGAACTAGGAAAGGTGGGAATAAAAAAAATGATCCCCTAGAAAACTCAAAGCTGAGAGCTGAAGTTGACTATATCCAAAATTTAATGTTAAACTGAGATGAGACATGAGGGGTCACCTAAGTTCTCTCTCAGTTGAAAAATCACATTGTGTCATATCAACCCCTATTTCTGCAATCACTTGAAAGTATAACAGTAAACAATGCAGATAAGAGCACCAAGTCTGACCTTCCCATTTAAAAAAGTTGACAACAGTATAGAGCACTTAAAAACACAAAGAAGAAAGCCTAACAGCTTCACAACACAAAATCTGTCAAGGCAGAACTTCATGATGCTGGAATCTGCCTTACAAAGCCCTGATGAAAGAAGAATCTTGAGATCTTCTGACAAAAACGAGTACTCATAACTCAGAAAACAAATAGCTGACATGCTATTTGTTGTGATTTTTCATCTGCTCACTCATTTTTCTACATAATATTTGCCTAGCCATAGGATGTTTCAGCTTCACAGCATGCAAGTGATTTTATGCTTCTCCTTTCTTCTATGTGATACATAGTAACTTTTCTGCAAACACCAGAACTGTGCCCAGTGTCATTAATTTTGCAAACCAGCAGATAGACCACAGAGTCAGAAAACAGTCTCCTATTAGGAGCTTGGTAGCAACACAACTTCTGACAGTATTTTTAAGGAAATTAAAATGTCATTACAGAACATTGACAATAATGGGACAACTGCAAGTGCTATTTTAAATAACAGGCCTACCAGTTGTAATGGTTTATAACTGAATGAAATTAATTGAAATGGTAAACTAGAAATGCTAAGTACAAAATATTTTGTAATAATTCTATTTCAGTGGACCAGCAAGCTTTATACAATAACTCACACGTAGTTTACCAGAACAAGTTCTCTGATGGCAAAACTAAAGCAAGGTCAATCATTAAACCCATCAGTGCTGTTAACTCGGCCCTTGGCAAGTATCATCTTGGATGAAGATAAGAGGGAGCTGTTATTTCCATTCACCCACTCATCACCCTGCTCCAGTTACACACCCCCTCGTGCCCCATGCCCATCCCCACTTCCTGCGGGGAAGGAGCAGATTCCCAGCTGCCTCAGCCCCCCAATCTCTGCTGCAGCCCCACACCTTCGCCTTGAGACACAGCACCTGAGGCAGAGAACCAGTGTGGCTGCAACACTGCCAGGAGAGAGGCGAGCTTTGCTCAGTCATGAGGTGATGCCAGCTGGAATTTGTGTTCAGCCAGCCAGGAGACATTTTCTGCATGTGTTAAGGATGGCAGCAGCTGGGGAACATACGGGATATGATTTGCTGAGAAGGTGGTTGTGCAGCCAGAATCAGTACACAGGGCAGCCAGCAGATTAATAAACAATCCAACTCCCTGCAAGCAGCATGCAAAACAAAAGGCCACACGAATCAGATTTAGTAACAAAACCCAAGTATTTTAATGATTCTAAGACCAAAGAAAAGCCAGGAGTTTGTGCTAACAACCTAACACAGCTGCATTTTCTTTTAAACCATTTTTCAAAACAAAATGCCTTAGAGAGGTACTTTATCAGAGGGGATGATGGTATTTATATTTCCCACCCTATTTCTTGCTTTGCCTTTAGGAAAGAATCGAACAATTCTTTGTTTTCAGCAGGGTACTGAATCAGCTGCAAGCCTCACAGCTGGTCAGACCTGCAACAACACTGCAACCCTATACCTTGCTGAGCTATTTACATCATCTTGCAATCAGACACGTCTCAAACAGCACAACAGCTGCAATAAAACACTTCTGAAACAAATAAAACCATTTCTGAAACATACAATTTGCTTAAAACATAGCATAAATGAAATGCCTGCTTTTCTCCATTGCTAAACATTCCTTTAACCTGGCAGGACCTATCCCTTCATATGACTTGTTTCATTTCTGTCCAATCCCCATCCCCCAGCCAAGTTAAAGCACTACTACAATGTCTTATCTTCTGCATCCTTTAATCAATGCATGCCAATGTATATAACATTCACATGATGCATCAACGTCACCACTGTCACAGTATTTGTCATATGGTCCTGCAGAAACACATGCAGAGACCTAAATCAGCTGTTTCCTGCTCTCAGTCAGAAGAAAACCTGTGGGTAGCTCCATTTTCTTTGCTCAGTGATGAAGCCTGACACAGGAATAGAGGATGGCAACTTCTATTTTTGTGTAGATTTTACTCCCGCATGTGAAAAACACTAATAACTATTTCTGGGGATGAATTTGACATGCAAAAAAGAATGATACACAATACACAAGGAACCCATTATGACAAAGTCTTGCATTTATTTTTGGAACAATTTTCATGCTTCCAGTTAGCAATGGAAAATAAAACAACACCCAACAAACAAACAAAAACAACACACAGAAAACCCCACAGCAAAATAAACACCTACTCGATGACAATCCAAGTCATGGCACAATCACTTAGGGAAGTGACCTACTTCAACCACAGGCAAACAATATTACACAAAGATTTATTTATGATCTTTAAATTAGGAAGTAACTATGTTGCCCAAGTATTTATGTACATTTGTATTTATGTATTTGTATTTATATAACCCATACCTTATTAAATTTTTAATTTATTGGAATACTGTCTTGATGCTATTTCTGCATATTTGAACTTAGCAGCACTTTTGGCCTACCACAGCCACTGAACTGCTTGCACTCTGGTTCATCATCTCCCTGCTCTTCAGCAGAGACACACAAACCACTCATGTTTGTCATTTTCCAATACGCTTCAAAAATTCCCCTTTAAATGCCCACTGCAATCAAATTACCTCACAATTTATTAAAAATAAGAGAAATTTTAAAAATTAGAATGGCTCAGGTTATTCCAGACAAATTAATCATATGACCTGTCCCTCAGAGTAAGTTATATGAAGTCAACTAATAGATACTTTTGGGTAGATTTAATCACAATATATGCTAGTGGAAGAGACTACATTTCTGTGAAAATGCAGTCTTCATGTCAATGCTAACAGGAATAAGGAATTTCAGGTTGTTCATCAATTATCCTTTGAGATATGAGATTAAAATAATGAATTATTCACTTATATGGATACCCATATTAATGCTATTCGTCTATCACTCCTCCTCAAGGTGTTCCATTACCTTCGTGAGTTATTCTCTCTCTTACATTTCCTAAAACTCACTATAGACTTTAACTTTCAATTCATTGAATTTACATAACAGAGAAAAGCCACTTAAGATTCTCTGAAGAAAATAAATATAATCACTAACCTTACTTCAACAATTTGTTTCTCCCAGCATTCAAACGCTTTTCATACTCACTGTCTGGAAATTTTCTCATACTACTGGTTTCTTCTGTTTTGTACAAGTAGGGATATGATCAAACACAATGAGCCATTCTTTATGCAGTTTAAGACCTTTCTTTCCTCATCACAAACAGTGTGTCCAAACAAATGAACTTCTCACTCCCGAATCTTTTGCAACACTGATTTATCAATTAACAAAATCTTCTGCTGTTAGCAGGACTGTCTAGAGACAGCAAGTTACATACAAAGAAGGCATCTGCAATCATCTTGCCAGCTCAAAGCTTCCTTTGTGAAAATTTTTATTACTTGAGTTCTTTTATCTACAGGTAACACAGAAGCCACAAGAGAATTCTAAAGAGACATGTATGAATTTTAAACCTGAATTACTAAAAAAGAGACTAAGAAGGAAGTTCATCTTGAGTTGTACTTTTCATGACTGGTACTATTTGGAATTAGGAAATATGCTCAAATTTCTTTTTCATCATAATTTGAGCCATTATATAGTGAAAAACTCAGTATTTATTAAAATCCAAATGTTATCAATTCAAAGTTTGTTAAACTCAGAGCAACAGTTAAAAGTAATTCACAATAGTTCACACCTTTTTGTTCACAGCAAGAAATACACATTACATAGATACAGAAGTTTACTATGATTACAGTGGCAAAGGTCCCACTGCACATGAGACAATTCACTGTAACACCACAGCACAGCCAGCACAGACAGGCAGAATCAAGGAAGAGAAGCAGACTGCAGCAGCCTGGAAAACCTATCACAGACTCATCATACAATTACAAACAGGTGATTTAAACCAAGATCCACAAATGCAGTGTTCCTCTTTATACAGGTGTTCTCCAGGCATTCAAATTCCCATTGCATAAATTCATAGAACCTTGATATGTAGTTGCTTAATTTACAGATCTATTTCAATCCCTCTGACTGCCCCATCTATGTAACACATCAAGAAACACGTAGAGCACAACACACTTTTTCTGTGAGAAAGTGTGTTATAGATTACAATTCACTGAACTGAATTACAGGATCACAGAATACCAGATTGGAAGGGACAAGAGCCACCTCATCCAACCTTTCCTGGCAAAAGCACAGTCTAGACAAATGGCCCAGCACCCTGTCCAGTTGAATCTTGAAAGTGTCCAATACTGGGGAATCCACCACTACACAGGGGAGATTATTCTAATGCATGACTGTTCTCACTGTGAAAAATTTTCTTCTTCTGCCTAAATGGAATCTTCCCAGGAGTAACTTGTACCCATTACATGTCATTTTTTCCCCTTTTTTTCCAAGGAATCATATGAGGTCTCCATTTTCGCCGTAGCCACCCTTTAAAAACCTGAACATGGTGATAAGATCTCCCCTGAACTTTCTTTTCTCAAGACTGAACAAGCCCAATTCTCTCAGCCTTTCCTCATATGGCAGACTGCCCGGTCTTTCCACCTTTTTTGTGCCCTTCTCTGGATCCTCTCCAGCCTGTCCACATCCTTTTTTGCAGAGCAGGGACCAAAACTGAACACAGTGTTCCAGATGTGGCCTGACAACCACTGAAAAGAGTGGCACAATGATTTCTTCCTCTCTGCTGGTGATGCCCCTGTTGACCAGCATCCTGTTGGTTTTCTTTGCTGCAGCAGCACAACGTTCACCCTTGAGCTGTTGTCCCTCAGGGCCCCCAGGTCCCTTTCCCAGAGCTGCTCCCCAGACAGGTAGAGCCCAGCCTGTGCTGCACTCATGGACTTGGCTCTCCCTGGACCTTACATTTGCCCTTGTTGAACTTCACAAGGTTCTTGTCAACCCACTCTTCCAGCCTGTCCAGGTCTTCCTGCAGGATGACACTATCTTCCAAAGTGTCTACTTTTCTACTCAGTTTCATCCCATCTTCCAGATTACATTTGAAGACATTAAAGTGCACTGGGCCAAATATTAAGCCCTGGGAGACCCAATTTGGGACAGACTGCCAGTTTGAAGAGGAGGCATCTACCACCACCTGGCTAAGAGTGCAGTTTCTCAGCCACTTCCCAAACCACTGCACAAATCACTTGTCTAGGCCGTCACACATCAGTTTCTCTAGGAAAAGGCCACAGGAAATGGTATTGAAAGCCTTGGAGAAATCCAGGTAAACAACATCCACCCCTTACTCCCTATCAACCAAGCAGGCTGTTTCACCATAGAAGGCAATCAGGTTTGTCAAGGACCACTGCTCTTGGGGAATCCATGCAGGCTTTTCCCAACTACATGCTTCATCTGACTTGCGATAATCTGCAGGAGAATTATGTAGACAGAGATATTTTGCTTTCCTAACTGCATCTCTGCACACTCCACTGATGTCCTCACAGCTTTCAACACATGTTCATTCACCTTCCCATCCCTGTTACAGTTCTCTTTTGATTTTGAACACACTGAGAAGCTCACAGCTAAGCCAAGGGGATCTTTTGCTCTGCTTACTCCCCTCACCTTTGAAGCAGATGAACTGCTTTTGTGCTTGCAGGAAAATGTTCTTGAAAAACTCCCAGTACTTACTAGCTCCTTTATCCTCCATGGATCCCTTCCAACTGAGCTCTGAGCTGAAGTGTCCTCTCCTAAACTTCTCAGTTTTTGTCTCAGTACTACCTTCAGCATGCTCAGCCAGATCCCAAATACCACAATATTGTGATAACTGCCACCAAGGCTATCACTAACTGAGCTATTACAAAACTGCTTTTGTCCATTTCTGAGCAGCAAGTCCAGCAGCGCCTCACTCCTGGTTGGCACATCTAACATTTGTATGAGGAAGCAGTTCCTTGTGCATTCCAGAAACTTGATGGATGACACACAACTGCTGTATGGTTCTTCCAACAGGTATCTGGGTAGTTGAATTCACCCATATGAACCAGGTTCTGTTGACCTGAAGTTTGCTTACATGACTCAAATATTGCTTCACTGGCCCTATCATCTTGGTTTGGAGGTCAATAGCAGATGTCTGCTGTAAGACTTCCCTTGGAGATAGCTCCTCTGAGCTTGACCCAGAAGCATTCAAAAGGGCCACCATGATCATCTCCACAGATGGCTATTACACATTCAGTGTTCTCCTCAACAAAGCACAACTCCTCCTCCTCCTCTTCTTCCCTACCTATCTTTATAAAACAGCCTATAGCAGTCCATCACAATTCTCAAGACACAGGAGTTGGCCCTACCACATTTCAGTTATTTCTATGATACAGTAACTTTGTGCCTGCACAAGGAGCTCCAGTTCATGTTCCCCAGCTGCATGTGATGATGTGAGCATGGCCACTTTGGACCCAACCCATCAAGTCCTTCACTTTAAAGACAGCCTCACCAAGTTGGTCAGCCTGCTGTCAAAGAATCCCTCACCTCTTCCAGACAGGTGGATGCCACTCCTCCATAACAGACTACAGTCACCAAAGAATGTCCCATTGTCTTAAACACTCATGATGACATCAGCCACAAAGTCAGAAGTTAACTCATATCATGCATCAATTTCTGGCTGCACCCTTTCCTCTAACAGTCAAAATGGAAAAAAGAGACACTAATACTTTTTATTTGGATTCCCAAGGCTCTGTAGTTTTCCCTGATTTTAGTTTATGCTGAACTGCTTTATGGTCACTATTAAAAGAACACCTAAACACTAAACTTGTCTACTCTTCAAAGTAAGTTTTTGTTAGAAAGGGTGTAACATACTTATAAATTGCGTTCAAGTTAATCAAAATCACTAATTTTCAGACAGAAGAGAACTTTTAATTTTATTCTAAGCATGTAAAACTCTACACTGTAAGCCTTCAAGCCTAAAAATAGTGTGATTGCCAGTCAGCCAGAAATTTAGAATGCATCCAGAAGCTCCTACGCTGCACTTGCCAGGAATGTCAAGACTTTGAAAAATCACATATATTATAACAGTCAAGACCAACTAATCTGTAACACAAGCACACAGAACACACTCTGATTTTTCATTATTGTGAAGCCTGGCAGTATCACTGCAGTACAGCTTCCTTCTGTATTTCCATTATAAACCAAATTTAAAGAAATGTTTCAGCTAAATGTGCATGTCCTGGTCTACATACCTCAAAAAAATACAGTTTAACATGTTTGGGGATTCTGACTTAGTAGTGACTTGAGAATATGAAAGGAAATCCACAGTACCTCTTAAATAAACAATTTCATACTGTTTTGGTGACTGAAATCTAGAGGTACCCATGAAGTCTCAGACCAGAGTAATGAGAACTCCTCCATGGGGGGGTTTGGATCAGCTGTATTCTATTTACATGAAACAAAACATAGTGAGTTTACATGTCTATGTTTTGTCACTAGCTATTTAATTAAATTATGTTTTCACAATGTGAATAAATCTCATTGGTTGATCTTTAGACCACCAGGTATCCATCCAGCCAGGCCTAAATTTAAATTGCTATTGAATACTTGGAGTGCTACCTCTTAAATAACTTATAAAGCTCTTGCACTACTAGTAATCACTCTCCTCCCACTTTTAGCTGTTGGAAGAGTTGAGAAAAGATTCTGTAAAGGCATTACCAGTCTGAAAGCATATTCTATTTATGCCTTTCTGTTACTTGGAAAATTTCAATCACAGAATGGGATAGGTTGGAAGAGACTACAGTGGGTCATTTGGCCCAATCTCCCTGCCCAAGCAGGGTCATCCTAGAACACATGGCACAGGACTGTGTCCAGATGGCTCTTGAATATCTCCAGTGAGGGAGACTCCACAGCCTCTCTGGGAAACCTGTTTCTGTGCATGGTCACTCAGACAGTAAAGTTGTTCATCATGTTCAAGTGGAACTTCCTGTGCATCAGTTTCTGTCCGTTGCCTCTTGTTCTACTGGTTGGCACCACCAAGATCCTGGCTCCATCCTCTTCACAACCACCCTGTACTCATACATTGATGAGGTCCCCTCTCAATTGTCTCTTCTTGAGGCTGAACAGGCCCAGCTCCCTCAGCCTTTCCTCATAAGAGAGATTCTCCAGACCAACTCAGTAGCTCTTTGATGGACAAAGGCAGAAAAAAGTTGGAAAAAATGGAAAGATGGAATGCTTTTCAAACTTCTGCTGTCTTCAGGGACAAGTACTGTTTGCTGTAACACCACATACAGTCTTATGCCAGCACATATATTCAAATTAGAAAGAGGCAACAGGAAGAAAAAGGTTGGTGGCAGTCTTGTGAGAAAACAGAACTAAAAACAAGCAAACAGACTGTAAGATTCATATTTTTCTTTAGTTGATTTCATCTGAATGCTAGAACCTTGTCAAACGTCATCTTTGAGATGCAAAGATAACAAGTGTTGACTGAGAAAGGATGGAGAAAAAAGAAACAACAGAAGCCATCATCAGAAAAAACATTCTACTTGAAGCAGCATCAAGTGTAATGGACACCTACAAAAGGGGGATGCAGTCTTGCTACAATTCATAGAGAATTATATACTTAATAACCAAACACAGTAATATTAAATCTTTCAGCTGATTGTTTATTGAAGTATTTTCAGTCTATATGAAGCTCTACCATACAGATCAGATATTTTGATTATAATTGAAAGCAGTACATAGGTTAGCCTTCCGCTGTTAGT
>WAAG01088249.1:237120-272894 GCA_013390105.1 Tichodroma muraria | reverse complement strand
ATGGGTAATTACCTAGTTATATTAGGTATCTTAGGTACCTAGGTATATTAGGTAATATTCTATAATAGACTATTACCCTGTGCTGGGATAGAAAGATGATGTGCCATAATGTTTCTTTCTTGAAGGTTGTCATGAATCAAACTTGTTACTGTCTTAGCTGCAAGATTTAACTTTGGACTGAATAGCTATCTGTGCCTTTTTTTGAAACCATTATTGGTTGCTGGTGACTGTACTTTTTGTTCTTGTGCACCAGCTTAGCTAATCTGAGGCTGGCAAATACATTTTTGGATACCCTTCAAATTTGCTAGTTCAGGTTCATTGAATCAGACAATGTGCTGTGTTAGTTCCTAATGCTGGAATACCAAAATTCAGAATCAGTGCCTGAACTGAAAGCCTACTTCTGAGTCATGTTCTGATTTGAATTGCTAAAAATAAACTTGCAATGAACAAGACCCTTTACAACATCATTTAAGCTTATCTCTGGTAACTAGAGTAACACTTATTCTTCCATGACTGAACATGGCACAATTATGGAAAAGTGTCTTTTGAGGATGGAAATGAAGGCTTATTTGGTTTTTAAGTGCATTACAGTCACAATGAGGTTTTTCAGATACCACGTAATGAGAAGGGGCATTCAAGAACATGGGTATCAGTTCTTGTATTCCAGACCACTCATCCTTGAAAGTGCTTATTTTTGGTTTTTCCCCCTTTAGAGAGCCCTCTGCAGTTCTATGTCAATTACCCCAACAGCGGCAGTGTGTCTGCCTATGGGCCTGGCCTCATTTATGGAGTTGCAAATAAACCAGCAACTTTCACCATTGTCACAGAAGATGCAGGAGAGGGTAAGTCAGTTCTTTAAACCCATCCTAGCCTAAACGAGGAACTTCTTGGTAGTGCAATGCACATTGGCTTTAATTTACATTCATTTGTCCAGCTATAAATCTCTGATGTGACATAAATTACTTATGCAAATATCAGGCTGTAACTTGCAGTAAAAACTGATTTATTGCCCCTTCCTGAGAGCAGTAGATGTTTGCTGCGGTACAGGGTGCAAATTATTTATTTAATTAAAAATTAACTGAAAGCAGCTTAAATCTAGTGGATGCTGACTGGGTGTGGAATCACTGTTTGGTAAATCTAAAGACTGAATAGAACCACGGCCTTAGTGGATTGGTCTGAGCTGGTTTTGCTGCTGTCCTTGGAAAACATGCATTTAAGCTCCATTTTCAGTACCAGGTACTGGATATTTCTCTTTGGACCAGATTTTTGGGCCTGGTGTTCAAAGATTTACAGAAATGTCACTCTTTTTTCCTAGGTGGGCTGGACTTGGCTATTGAAGGACCTTCAAAAGCAGAGATCAGTTGCATTGATAACAAAGATGGGACATGCACAGTCACATACCTGCCTACTCTACCTGGGAACTACAGCATCCTGGTCAAATACAATGACAAACACATTCCAGGCAGTCCATTCACAGCCAAGATCACAGGTATAAAGTTTAAACTTCTGAAAGCACTTTGTATTAAAAATTAACCTCTGGTAGCATGGGGAACCTGATTTGTAGCAGGAATTTGAAGTCCTCTGACTTGTTCTGCACTTAACCTTGTAATGTTTTGTGACTCATTTATCTTTATGTGTTCAGATGATAACAGAAGACGATCTCAGGTTAAGCTTGGTTCTGCTGCTGACTTCATGTTGGACATCAATGAGACTGATCTCAGTCTTCTAACAGCCAGCATTAAAGCCCCATCTGGTCGTGATGAGCCTTGTCTTTTGAAGAGGCTGCCCAATAACCACATTGGTAAGCTCTGAGAGATTACTGTGACAGCCTTTACTCCAGTTTGCTTTGCTGTGTTAAATGACTGCTGTGCTCCTTCCCAGAAGCGTGTTGTCCAACAAATAGTTGATAATGTTTGCTATAGCTGTCAGAAGACAGAAAAGTATGAAGAATGGCCTCTTGTCTTAGTTTGCATGTGACATGGTAGGTTGCAATTGAAGTGGGTTTTGTCAGCATATATGAATGGCCCTGTGGTCCACTTGAGAGCAACACTTTAACATGAGTAAAGAGACTGCTCTTCCAGTACTTCATTTCTTGGTGTAATTAAAGTATTTGAATCAAGTATAACATGAATAAAAACTGAATAAATTTCTCACATTTCTCTGCTTTTAGGCATCTCATTCATTCCACGGGAAGTAGGAGAACATCTGGTTAGCATCAAGAAAAACGGGAGCCATGTACCGAACAGCCCTGTAACAATCATGGTGGTCCAGTCTGAGATCGGGGATGCCAGACGGGCAAGAGTTTTTGGACGTGGCTTGGTAGAAGGACGAACCTTTGAAATGTGTGACTTCATTGTAGACACAAGAGATGCTGGTTAGTTCCCTCACAAAGGGACCGTGAGATGCTATGAGATATTTATTGATTCTACACAAGAGCACTGCCTCCCTCAGCATACAACCACCAGGTCACAAGCTGCAAAGCAGCAGCTGCCATTAAACACAGTCATTATTGTCAGTTATTAACCACAGACAGTGCTATTAACTTAGAATATGCTTTGTAAGGTCCTGGCTCATGTCTTTGTTACAACCAACAGGGACTGTCACTGTTGGGGTGCTGAGTCTAGTATCATTTGGTATTGCAAGAAGGAAATGAGGAAGATACTTATTTCCCTGTTGGTTTAATGTGGAGCCTATAACTTTTTAACTTGGTAGACAACTTTTCAACATTATTGAAATAAAAGGGATATAGTTAGGGAATTTTAGGAGCTGAATGCATGCTATGCCTGCCTCTGACTGATTAGAAGTACAGCAATGCCATTAAGGCATCATGCAACTCCCATGTGCCCATTATGATACAAACCTACCAACTAGCAACTAGTGCCTGCTATGGGTTGGACTATTTTAAGTCAGATTTAGAGAAGAGCTTTGGAAATCTGAGGCCAACTTGTCTATATTGTAGGTTATGGTGGGATCTCACTGGCAGTAGAAGGACCCAGCAAGGTAGAGATCCAAACTGAAGATCTAGAAGATGGAACTTGCAAAGTGTCCTATTTTCCAACTGTACCTGGTGTGTACATTGTGTCCACTAAATTTGCAGATGAACATATTCCGGGTAAGCAGAAGTGTTGGGCAAATTTTTGATTAGTGCAACAGAAGTCTTGTCTGGCTGACCAGTGCTCTGGAACGTGGGTGGGCTGTGTGATCTGGCTGGGACTGTAAGTCCCAAGGATTCAAGGAGGTTCTCCCCAGGCAGCAAACATCCAAAACTGCTCTGGTTACATGGATGTATTTGACTTGTGCCTGATTGTTAGTTGGGTATAAAAGTTCCCCTATGATCCCCTACAAGTCAGAGGAAGCTTTCATTTCTGCCCTCAGTGGTGTGTGTAGTAAATAGAGGAGGAATGACTTGCTGTGATATTTACAGGCAGCCCATTTAGTGTGAAGATAAGTGGTGAAGGAAGAGTTAAGGAGAGCATCACACGAACAAGACGGGCTCCCTCTGTTGCAACAGTAGGAAGCATATGTGATCTGAACCTAAAAATCCCAGGTAAGCAACAACATCCTTATCCCCAAAACCACAACTTGCACTTGTGTAGCATAGGATGCTTGAAGCACGGAAAATACAGACTTCAGTTTTGTAAAGACATCCTTCCTTAGGGAAGAAACACTGGTAATGTCTTTTCAAACAGTTAAATATAAGCATAACCATGATCAACACATGGAGAAATAAATACTGGTGGGCCTTAATTTAATGTATTCTGTGCACAGTGGGCTGGAGAATGGGCTGCACAGCTCACTCCAGCTCCAGGTTATTAAGATAGTGTTGGCTGTTAAATGTTTGTACTGCTATCTGGGAACTGTGAATCATGTAGGCCAGGCTTAGCTGGCTGCACTTATCCAGACACTTCATCTGTCTCTGTAACACCTGGAAAGCTGTAGCTGGTCAGGTTTTCTGCTCAGAAGCATACAGGTAGCTGAGCATGCAATAGGCATCTGTGTGCCTCTCCTGTTATTTGTACTGGGTAGTCAGTTGAGCTCAGGTCCTGCTTTTGTCACTTTCTAATATGCATTTTTTTTATTCTCTTCTTGCTAGAAATTGATTGTGCTGATATGACAGCTCAGGTAACCAGTCCCTCTGGGAGAAACTTCGATGCTGAAATTGTAGAGTGTGACAAAAACACCTACTGTGTCCGCTTTGTGCCGCAAGAAATGGGGGTCCACACTGTGGATGTCAAATACAAAGGGCAGCCGGTGCCAGGCAGCCCCTTCCAGTTCACCGTGGGGCCACTGGGTGAGGGAGGAGCCCATAAAGTGAGAGCTGGAGGCCCAGGGCTGGAGCGTGGAGAGACAGGTGTTCCAGGTGAGTCCTCTGCTCTCACTGGGCTCCAGAATCTGCTGTGTGCAGGTCTGCAGTGAGTGCAGTGTTTTGGCTAACAGGAGCCTCCTGGAGAAACTGCTAAGCAGTATCTCCCAGGATGATGGGGATGAGGTGCCATTCTTCAAATACGCTCGAGTGTGGGACATTGCAGTATGTTAGGAGGAAGCTGCAACCCAGTAGCAGCAGCAAACTTATTCTTGTGTGTGCTCTCGTGTGTTTCAACAGCTGAGTTCAGCATATGGACACGGGAAGCTGGAGCTGGAGGGCTGTCTATTGCTGTAGAAGGCCCAAGTAAAGCAGAAATCACCTTTGACGACCATAAAGACGGATCTTGTGGTGCATCATATATAGTTCAAGAGCCAGGTATGTACTGAGACCAAATCACATGGAAACAACACTGTGACCTTCAGAGAAACTAAGGACACTCACTGCTTCTCTTCTCTCTGCAGGCAACTATGAAGTGTCCATAAAGTTCAACGATGAGCACATTCCTGAAAGCCCCTACCTGGTTCCTGTCATCGCCCCCTCCGATGATGCTCGCAGGCTCACTGTCACTAGTCTTCAGGTGAGACATAAGGAAACATCTCTACAACTTACCACAGAGACTGATTTCGTCCTTGTTCTCCAAAACCAAAATGGTTGTTCTTTCTTCTTAGTAATAGCCTTGTCTTGGTTGATGCTTGTTTTCAAGCTCAGCTTGCAGCCAGAGAGATTTTTGGCAGCTGGCCCCTGGCTAACTCTGGCTAGCCCGAGTTCAAAGGCAGAAGGCTCAGTTGAGTGTGTTACAAGTGTTAACACTTGGGAATTAGGAATAAGAGGTTCCAGAAATAGCATTGGAGGAGCTGAGACGTATTTCCCATGCCATTAGCTAGGGAAAGGACAAGGGGAACTGAAACTTGGAGGTGAACCACCAGTGATCATGCTTGGTACCAAGTTCCTCATTTGGCACATGCATGAAGAGCTGCATTTCCATGGGTGAGGTAGTGCAGGGCTGCATGGCTGGGATATCACTGCAGCCTGGCCAGGCAGACAGAGGTGGCCCCACCATGAGATCAGGGTGCAGATTTGCTCTGGCTGATGCCACAAAACCACAGAGTCACAGCTCAGATGATTCATGAAAGGTAGTGAATCTCAGAGTGAATCACAGCTTTGTAACTGGTCTGGGCTCATCTGGTAACCTCACCATATAATTTGTCTATGTGTGTGGTTACAGGCATTAAAATACAAGTAACATTAAAGGCCTGACTGAAATCTCCAAAGCCACAAGCTTGGGTATGAGACTGAGAATCAGTGTCTAAATATACTGTACCTCAGCCTTCCTTGAGTGGTGATTAGTAGTTCAGTTAAGGCTTTTTTTGGTTATGTCTCAGGTGTGATCCCCAGGAGTTTGCCTGGGCTGCAGGAATTCTCCACCTCAGCTGTGTGAATTGACCATGATAGCCTGATCTGATAGTATCTCTTCTAACCAGGAGTTACAAGGGCGTTAATTAGTCACTGTGGTATTGATGTTTGCCTTGTGTTTCATTTAAAGACTCTTTGACAGGAATACTCACTTCAATTAAATCCTGGAGAGGCAGATAAAGCTGAGTATTCTGTAACAGAGTCCATTGTGCAGCATCAGCTTCCACTAAACCCACATCAGGGCCTTGTTCATACGTTGTACCTCAGTTCTACTCAGTTGCATTTATTTCCCTCTTCAGGATTTAGTTGAAAACAAAATGAGGTAAAGTATGTTAAGTGTGAGAGATTACTGCTGGATAGCTGCATGGGTTGTGCTGGTCGAGGACCACTGTGGCTCAGATGTAGAGCTGCCTCGCCTTCCACCAATGGCCTGACAGCACCACAGCATCTGGTTTCACGTTTTAAATTACTTTCTCATGTTTGAGACAGTCTTGTGGTGGCGTTCTAAATGCAGCCTCTTGTGGCAAATATAAACATGCATATTACTCTTCCAGACATTTGGATTATCAGAGGCTTTTCCCTGAATGAATCTGGAATGAATGAATGAATGGGCTGAAAATGGAGCTATAGCTTAAGCATCCTTTAAATTAAGTGCCTGAATACTGAGGACTGACCTAAGTGATAACGGGTGACTAGTATTGTAAACCTGCCTCTCCTTGACATGGTGCAATTGTCTGGCTTCCAAAAACAGTCTGTTACCATGGGAAAAGTCAGCCTAGCCAACGTGGGTGACTCCTGAATCAGCCACCCCCTAGGAAGGAGAGAGCGTCTGATTTGAGAGTTAATGCAAGTCACAACTTTATGCCTTTTGTTAAAATCTAAAAATCCCTCATGCTGAAGTGGTTATTTCCCTGCCACAAATCTTGTGCTGTCTGAAATGGAAGTTTGAATTTGATAATCTGACTGTTGCATTCTCAGGAGTCTGGATTAAAAGTTAATCAGCCAGCATCCTTTGCTATAAGGCTGAACGGGGCAAAGGGCAAGATTGATGCTAAAGTCCACAGCCCCTCCGGAGCTGTCGAAGAGTGCCATGTGTCTGAGCTGGAGCCAGGTGAGCACGGCTTGATGATGATCAAAACAATTGCATGACCTCCAAAGCACTTGGGAATATTCCCCACAAGAGGGAATTCAATTCCTTTGGCTTACGAGTAGTGTGTCCCAGGGATGAGCATGTTGCTTGGAAAATGACTTTTTGGTGTCAAGAGCTGTTCAATCAGAGTTATGTCCATGTTTTTCCATGAACTGACTGAGCCCTAACTTCTGTAAGATAGAGGTATTTAAGTCTTGGCTTGTCAGTGAAGGTACAGTGACATTAGTAATAGGTTAAATATGATGTGGTTGTTGAATTTAACCAGGGAAGAAGTTTATTTCTCAAAGCTATGCTTCGATCTTTGACTAATAGTTTATTTTTAACTCACACTCACTCCTTCACGTGAAATGTCAAGGAAGCTGTCTATAAGTAAACACTACAGAAAGCTCAACACCTGTTTCAGCAATGAGCTTTTCTTTTTCACTTGAAGTCTGTATGAGTTATGGTCTGTACTATGAACAAACAACAGCTGTGCAGCTGAAGGAGATCAGTCCTGCCTCTGAGTTAGCACGCAATCAAAAATGTGAAATATCAGCAAATTGCTAAATTACTTCATTAGATAAAGGTGTGGTGTCAAAGCAGCACACTCAGCTCACCGGTAAGATTTGGCTTGCTCTGACCAGCTGCTTTTCTTCTACACACGGCTCTCTCAGCTGCTGACAGATTGGGCCGTGATTCGGTTTTCATGTTTAGTGCACAAGTGAGGCAAATAGCCCTCAGACTAGGTGACAGTTGAGGTCAAGTCCTAGTGAACAAGGTGAAAACACAAGCTGTAAAACCTTCTGTGATAAATACAGCATTTTCCTGCTTAAATACAAGTTTAGCAGCTCGAGTAGCTGGGTTCCCTTAAACTTGGACCAAAATATGTCAAAGGCTTTCAGAAGCTTGGATTGCTAATCAGCCCTTTGTTGGGTTTAATTGGTGCTTTATGGTTGGGTTGTTGTCTCTGGTTTGTCAGAAGAGCCCCTTCTCTGTTGCAGATAAATACGCCGTTCGCTTCATCCCCCACGAGAACGGCATCCACTCCATCGATGTGAAGTTCAACGGGAGCCACGTGGTGGGCAGCCCTTTCAAAGTGCGCGTGGGCGAGCCCGGCCAGGCGGGCAACCCTGCCCTTGTCACAGCCTACGGGTCCGGCCTGGAGAGCGGCACCACGGGTAACCCTTCTCCTACAGACCTGCTTGCACTTGGGCTTTGAACATACAGGACGTATTCCTAGGCGTACTTTTACATGACTTCACCTGCTAAGGCAGCTGAACTAACCCACATTCTCTGCTGACCCGAGCGCAGGCTAATTTTGCTTTCTAGCATGCTCCTCCTGTCTTAAAACCATCACTCACAAGTCTGCAGCCTGTACTGAGCCTTAACAAACTTAAAACTTCTGTAAATCAGCAACTGCAACACGCGTTCACTGAACTGCTGGTTAGCAGCTGGGGGCTACAGCTCTGCTGGTTAGCTTAGCTCCACGTCGGTGGTCCCTCGAGCTCCAGAGATGCTCTGGCTCCCTTCCACACATGAACATGACATCTGAGTTGTCTGTCTAGAGATGAAAGAATCTTGTTTAACTTGTGTTAATTAAATGGGTTTGAGGGTGTACTCTGTTACCTTCCCTTTGGTGCTTGCACCTCTAAGAAGTCTCAAGCAAAATGCAGTAGGATATGTAAACCCTAGGGAGAAGGTGGGTTGTTCTGTTGGTCGTGTGCTATGCATGCTCCAGATGCAGTGTGGACAGTCTCTTCTTGGAAATCTGGCACCTCATTGTCTGCTGTGGCTGCCTCATCTGATAGTTCTCTACTCAAGAATGTAGGGTTTAGGGTTTGTTTTTTCAATTCTATGATTTGTGGCCTTAGTAAGTATGGAAGCATTCCAGGATATGCACTTTGATTTATTTGTGTTCTTGCTCAGGCCACACACACAGGTAAATAGCAGAGTAAAATGATTGTTTTTCTCTCCTTTTGTTGTTGC
Source organism: Tichodroma muraria (assembly GCA_013390105.1). Classification (NCBI taxonomy): domain Eukaryota; kingdom Metazoa; phylum Chordata; class Aves; order Passeriformes; family Sittidae; genus Tichodroma; species Tichodroma muraria. Next base: position 264,000 of record WAAG01088249.1, on the reverse strand, counting down.
ATAAGGGAATAGCTAGTTCGTTCTGTCCTATCCACTGCTGTCTCCTGTGGATTCCATTTCATATGGTTTTTTCTCCCTGTGAAAAAAAAAAAAAAAATACTGCAGTTATCCAGACAAAGCTTCTGCTGTTCTGGAGTAACCAAGCAGTTGGTTTTGGAAACATGCAGATAGACTCTATAAAATAAAGAGGTAGCTTGAGCTCCTTTAACAGGTGGAAACAAAAGCCCTCATTAATACCAGCCTGTGATGCATCAGGGACAGGGGAATATTTCTTCATCTATAAAGGTGCTTGGGGTTGTTTTTAATCTAAATAGACTGTTTAATTTCAGCAAAGCTGCTCTGTGCCCCGTTGTTGAATCCTGGCCACTGCCGAAAGCGCAGTGCCCTGGGAGCTGTGAGCAGCGTTTCAGAACAATGACCCAGTGTAGGGGTTTCAGTGGCTGAGCACCTGAACCGTGCCCCTGGGAGGGCTGAGCGTCTGCAGCCTCCAACAATGCGAGCCTTCATCTGGGGCACAGGAAAAAGCAGTGCCTCTGGAGCAAGAACTCTTAGCAAGAAGCTGTGAAGCTTGCTGGCTTTGAGAATTAACTTCTCTCCAGTTGAGCAGGGCATTGCAGGCCGATGCCTGACCTCCCGGGCCGGTGGTGCCAGGGGGATGGGCTGCTGCAGCACTGGAAGATGGCACAATCCTCTGTGGGAGCTGGGCTCTTCCAGCATTGCGACACAGCAACCAACCTCTTTTGTGGGGAGGCTAGAAACTACTCCCGAGTTTATTCCCATGTCTTCATGCTTCCATCGCAGCAGCAGTAAACTTTCCCATGGCCGTCCTGATTTTGAGTGTGCCCGAGCACTTTATTCCTTCTCAACAGTGTCTCGTGTAACAGCCCAAAGATCATAAATATTTGAGGCCAGTCTGACAGTAAATTATTTGGGGGCTGAAAGCCTTACTTAATTTTTTCTAGTGTTGCTGGCATTGTGTCATTGGCTTAGTATTAGCAGCAATAATTCAGCTGTGTTAACCAGATGCTGTAATTAAACAAGCTTTTGTTTCCACAAACTACTTGGAGTGCTGTTGCCGAGCAGTTCAAACACTCATCTCCTCCAGGCCATCTCCTGCCCCTTGTCTCTCTTGCTTTTTTGTGGGCTCTTCACTGCTGATTTGCAGTCCAGGCAGCGAGACAGCTCTTTGCTCTCCCAAACTTAGCCATTCTGGAGCTGTGTGGGTGTGGACTCTGATGCCCAGCAGAAAAGCTCTTGTTTTCTCTCTAAGCCAGTTTTTTGATACCAAATTACTTCCATTTGAGTCCTGAAGGGCTCTCATGACCCCTTCTCCCACACTGTCACGTAAGCTAACTGGAGGAGGGAGCAGGATGAAGCTGGGGAGGCTGCCAGGGGTGCAGAGCTCCGTTTGGGGCTGGCCTGTGCAAGGCTGCTGGGGTGGATGTGGTGTCCCTCCCTGCCTGTAGCCCTGGGCAGACTGATCTCGCGCCGAATTACCCCTTATTTAATGCCTGAGGCTGTGCGTGTAACATCGGGTGTGAGGAAGAGTGTGTCTCACTGTGCTACGTCTTTCTAGGACTGCAGTCGGAGTTTTTCATTAACACGACCAAGGCTGGTCCAGGTACCCTCTCTGTTACAATTGAAGGGCCATCAAAGGTGAAAATGGACTGCCAGGAAACTCCAGAAGGTTACAAAGTCATGTACACACCCATGGCTCCAGGAAACTATTTAATTGGAGTTAAATATGGTGGACCTAACCACATAGTGGGCAGCCCTTTCAAGGCAAAGGTTACAGGTAAAAAGCTAACTCTAGTACTTACTCTGTGCCTGAAGCAGGTCATGTCATTCAGCAAAACATCCTCCTGAGACAGTGTGGTGTTCTGTCTAGATGACCAAAACCATAAGAAGCAAAACGTTTCTCCCTGTCACCTCCAAAGCCTAGATGAGGGGTCCCAGAATCAGCTACAAAAGCAGTAGTCATGGAGCTTAGCAGTTTGATTCAGTGATGGACCATAAAATAGTTTTATGGGGTAATACTAAGTCCTGATCTAGTGCTAGGGTCTTGCATGGGTCACAGGGAAATATGACTTATTTACCCATTTCCCCCCACCCTCAAAGCGTGAAACCTGCTCACCTGCAGCATGTGTTGCCCCTCTTGGTCTCATTTTGGTGAAGGTATCACCTAGCCAAAGGTCAGTAATGTCTGGGAGGCTCCTAGGTGAAGTGAGGAAGGCTCATTTAGGAAGCTTGTTCTCTCTCCAGCACTGTGTTTAAGCACAGGCTGAAGCTCATCTCTACTCCTCCCCCGAGCTTGTGACCCCTCTTGTGGTGCCCATAGTGTGGTGATGTTCTCGGGAGAGGGTGGCAAGGACTGCGCTCCCCCAGGCTGGGACATGCTCTGCTTTCAAAATGGGTTATTGCAAAATTGCACCTGCTTTTCTGCCAACTCAAGTCATTTTTGGCATTTGGTGATTGGAGCACAATTAACTCTTCTTAAGCAACCCGCTTTGCTTAATGAATCCTGAAGTTCCTGTGGTCCTTTAGCCACTTGAGGGCTCTGGGATGGGATTGTTGCCAGCCGTGCTGGAACATGTCAGCTTAAAAACCCAAGTAGGAAATTGCTCCTCTCCAAAAATGCATTTTGGATGCAGAATGCATGCTAGTCGTTTAGGAGGGTTTCGAAACCTCCGTGGGAATGCCTTTCAGATGGGGCAAATCTGAATGTCAGAAACCTTTTCTGTTTGCAGGGCAACGACTGGTTAGTCCAGGCAGTGCCAACGAAACCTCTTCCATCCTGGTAGAGTCGGTGACAAGGTCATCAACTGAAACTTGCTATAGTGCCATTCCCAAGTCCACCTCGGATGCCAGCAAAGTGGTTTCCCGGGGAGCAGGACTCTCAAAGGCTTTTGTGGGTCAGAAAAGCTCCTTCTCTGTGGACTGCAGCAAAGCAGGTATGGATACAAGAACCAGATGGATGTTCAGGGTTGGTAGTTTAGTTGGGCATTTTTTTCCCTAAACCAGCTTGCAGACTTAAAATTCAGAGCTTGAGGTAATGATCTGGTACTAAAGAAAAATGCTAAATGCTATACTGTGCTCACAAAGTCAGTCCTAATACAGAGTCTGTAAAGATGCCTGTTCCTCTCCAAATGGCTTTGTCTGAGCCAGGTGCACCTGAAAGAACCACAGGGTTATGGCATGAGAACAAACAGGTTGCTGAACTTAAGCAACCTTGTGGTGCATTGTAGCATATAATGCATGGTGTTCCTGTAACCTTTTGAAGCTCATCATCATCTGGGAGCTCTGTGGTGGGTGGATTACAGGCCAGCTGTGTCCACTGGCCCCTGCTATTAATTTCTGATGAAGTACTTGTAAAGCAATACCAGCTTGTTTTCACAAGCAGCATTTATGGCTCCTGTGCTCTGCTTAGATAGTGGTAACCTGGAGTTAGATAGTGGTAACCTGTCAGGTCTGGCAAGTAACACAGATAAACCCTCACCTCTATGAGGTTGAAAGCTTTTTAATATAAAATTCCTTCTTATACCAAATCAATCTGAGGTATGGCTCAGCTACCACTCTGTGAAATAAAATAACAAAATTCATGTGTTACAGAGACAATGTATTATGGTACAACCACACTGTCTTGTTTAAGCTCAGGGGTATTAACAGTTGTGTGTTTTGCTATAGGTTCCAACATGCTGTTAGTCGGCGTCCACGGACCTACAATACCGTGCGAAGAGGTGTCCATCAAGCATTTGGGCAGCCACCAGTACAACGTCACTTACGTCGTCAAGGAAAGGGGGGACTATGTCCTGGCAGTGAAGTGGGGTGACGAGCACATTCCTGGGAGTCCCTTCCATGTCACCGTTCCGTAAAGGCGCTGTCAGGTGGTCTCTGCGTTCTCAGTTCCGGTGTAGAGTTGTACTGGGTGCAGTCGTGTTGCAAAATGCAGTTTCTAGATACACACGGCTCACATTTCAATAGTCAGACATTAACTGTTTTTACAAGCATTTCACTTCTATCCTACTTACCAACTTAATGTCAATTTATTTAATATCTCCTCAAATTGTACCTTTGTAGTACTGTCCGGGTCACTGTTAATGTTTGGAGAATCATGTGGATGACTAGACACTAATTTTCCCTTGCGGATGTTAAAGACTTTAGATGTTAATTGAAAACTGGAATTTGTCTTTGTAATTGGGTATCTTAACTACTGATTTTATTTGACTGGAGACTTTACATTTTAGTTATGGAATATGACTTGGGCTGTCCCCAGTTCAAATTCTTTTCTGTAAAGAAATGAGGTTAAACTGGTACTGTAATAGGTGCCTTTGTATACTTGATCAATTTTAACGCTCAACATTATAAAAAGCTATTATAAGTAGCTTTACCACTCAAATTTAAAATGTTTCTGAAAATGCTTTGCTAATGGTTTACATTTAGAAAAAGTTTATCTTTTATAGCAAACCAAAAGCAGACTGAAAATTACTTCCTGAAAGCTTTCAGCCTCTCTATGTTAACGCTTTGTAACTCTAGAGACAGGTAGCTTTTTGGCCATGATGCTAGCAATGTGGTTTTTAATGAGCTTGGGATGCTGGTGATGTTTCTGTAACTTTACAGGTAACACTCCCCCCCCACACCCACCCACCCTCTTTTTGATTTAAGAACAAGCCCTGGGTTGGTTGGGTTAAGTAAAGCCCCTGAACTTGCCGAGCCAGGCATGGCTGTCACCTATGTGACCCAAGAGTCACTGCAGTCCGGAGCACCATGGTGTGTTGAGAAGACAACTGTGAGCTTCCCTGGAGGCTGCAGGCCAGACCAGTGTCTGAGATGGGGCAAAGAAGCCATCCTGGGAGTGGGACCCAAATCTGCAGTGGGACACAGGGTGGGTCTGTGAAGTTACCAGTAATAGCAGTATCAATGAAGAAACCCCTCTTTGGTGCAAGGTGTTTTATTGTATTTGAGTCCAAGGACATGCCTGAAGCAAACTCCTCTCTCCTGAAATCCCTTTCGTGCCGCAACAGGCGTTGCTGCTGAGGGTTAGGGAGTGGAAACTTCCTTGTAACTTGTCTGTTTGTCCCGGATTTCTCCATACTACTTCCCAGGTGCATATATGAATTTCTGTCAGCTGCTGGGGCTTTAGTAAACTCTCCTGATGAGCTCAAACTCTGCAGCTTGGAGAAGGTAGGATTTGTTGAAAACCTGTTGACATGTCGCTGTCCCTCGGGAGAAGTTCATGCTTACGGTTCTGTAATTATGCGTGGATGTGCTACTCTCCAGCACAGTTACTGGGAAAAAAAGGAAGGTTGGGGGTTTTTTTACTGTGCTTTTTTTGTGCCTTAATGTGAAATGCTCACTACATTGTAAACTAGAAAGTAAAAACAAAATAAACTGGAATAAAATGCAGGATTGTAAAATTGTATCTTATAACTTATTAAATAGAAATGTTTGCTTCATTAAAATGTGCATGTTAAAAATAACATCGGATTCTTTTCATATGTAGTCAGTAAAGTTCAGGCTGAAACTCTACCACACAGCAGCTTCAGGCAGACTGAGTAGCCTATGGGCTGTGCAGGTAGCCATGAAAATGTGAGCAGAACTTCAACACCATTACTTTTTTCCCCTGAAACTTTTTTTTTTCCTTAAAACAAAATGGCAGAAGTTTCAGCCATATGGCATAAATGTGCAGGGTGCAGTGGGCCCAGTGTGGATGGAGCATTACACAGCTGAGCCGGTTTGCCCCTGTGCAGACCCCAGTTACGGGGGCAGCGCCGTGTCCCCGGAGCTGCCGTCTGGGCTGTGATCCCAGAGCGCTCCCGGCACCCGCTGCTCCCCGGGGATCCCTGGGGTTGTTTGCAGAAGGTGTCTCCCTGCACCTGGGGCCAGCACCTCCAGGCACAGCCATGGAAACCAGCAGATGTTTTCCCAAACACTCCTGCTGAAAGCCCCGGTGAAACCCGAGATGCAGAGGCTGCCAAGGACTTTCCTGCCCCAGGCTTATCAGATTATTTCCTTTTTATAGTTGACTGTGTTTCATTAGCCTTGTGGTAGGTATGTCAGCATGAGCCTCCTATTCGTTGTTTTTTAAATAAAACAAACCTGGATACAGCTGTTGGTGTGAGTAAACCTTGAGAGCATCTCACCTCTAACTCCCATGTCCCAGTCTACCCTTTGCTTGTCTGGCTTTCTCTTGCCTGTTGCCCCTTGGTTTAATGACAATGGCTGAAATTAACAGAAGCTGTCTGTGAAGTTGATGGACCCTGGTTGCTACTGTGGCTGGGGTTACCTCCAGTAAAAACTGAACTCTGCTTCAGGTAACCAGCTCTGCCTGGCCTGGATACTGGCAGACATGGAGTGACCACAAAAATGACCTAAGGACAGCAAGCACGAAGTGGTGGTGATGAGAAGAGCTTCTTGGCGGGGTTGATTTTGGGCAATAACATTCAGCTACCTCCAGCAGCTCTGCCAGCTAAGGACTGACAGTGTTGGGTGCAGATCAGTGCTTTGGGGGACATTCTGCTCTGCTTTTGGCACCTTGACAAATTCTAAGTGCAGTGGCTGCCTTAGCAGGCCGCTGTGGGGCTGGGGGTGACGTGTACTGGTTACTGGTGTCCCGGTGCCTCCTGCTGGGCAGACTTGCAATGGTACAAAATGCACTTTCTTCAGTGTAGGAGTAGGACTGGCATCAGTTTTTTGCCTTTAAGAAGAAGAAGAAGAAGCTTTTCTAGCTTCTTTAAGCTAGAAAAGCTTAAGAAGCTAGAAAAGCTTCTTCCTCTTTAAGAAGAGGAAGAGCTTTTCTACCAATTTGGTTCAATTTTTTCTTTGTAGTCTCTCTCCTTGCTGGTGGTTTGCAGTAGTATTTGGCCACTTAGTACCTGTGAGTCCCACTGGGAACTTCCTTCCTTAGGTGGCCCCAGCTGTCCTGCTAGCAGTGCACTGGATCAGGCCAGCTGGAGCCCTGCCTGCTGCTGACCCGTGGCCCAGGGCAGTGCCACCTGGGAACACATGCTGGGACCCATGGCACAGCTGGGAGGGTCACTGGGTGTTTCGGTGGGTGCTGGAAGGTAGGTCCCTGCAGCACAGCAGTTACCGTGGGATGGGATGGGATGGGAGCTCCAGAGCATTCCGGCCCCTGGCTGCTATTGGTGGGATGCATTTGTGCATCTCAGTGGGCAAAGAGAATCTGCCCTGTAGCCGTCCCTGACCCTGGGCTGTGCTTGTTCCTGCCATACCTTGGATTCTCACTGGCTGCCCACTGGCCTTCTCCTTTGGTTTGGGGAGCTGTTGGAGTTCTCTCTCTTCAGGCCCCTCTGGCTGCCCATGGCCTTGGCTCTGTCTTTCTGATGGCCATCTCTGCAGCCAGCATAGCAAATACCTCATATAGTGGGGTGTTGTATGCAAAATTGAGAATTGCATTTTGCCTTGTGCACCTGTAAGTATTTCTAATAAATTTAATTTTTATGCATTTAAATTATTTTAATAACTTTAATGGTTTTAAATATTTAACATTTAAATTATTAAAAATATATTATTTATTTTAATAATTCAAATTATTTAATCTTTACATAATTGGTCCTTAAATCTTTATGTAATTAATCCTTGAATCATTATATATATATATATATATATTTGTGTATATATATAAAGGTGTTCCAGTATACTTAATGTTTTTTGGTCCATGTTGCTGCAGTAGTAAGTCTTCAGGCCTGGGCCTGTACAGAGCACTTTGTGTGTCCAAGCTGGATCTCCCTTCACCCCCAAAAAGCCCCAGCCTGCTCTGACATCAGCCAGGCACACTCACAATGTGGGTGCTGGGGCTGTTGCTTAGCAGGGCTCTGGGTTTGGTCAGATTATGCAAACCCTGTAATTACTTTTTCCCTCTAATTGTCAGTTGAAAGTGAGATTGTGAAATTTCTAATCCAGAAACTGGTTTTTTTTTCTCTACTCACTTTTAGCTTCTGCATTTATTTATTTTAAACTTATTTGATTATTTTTTTAATTGATTTTTTATTCCACATTGAAATGTATTTGCAGTGCAGACAATGCACCTTTTTCACCTGAAAAAAAAAAAGGAACAAACTGAGTATAAATCACATGGAAAAGCCTATCCAAAGTGGGTACAGACACCACTTGACAGAAACTGGGATGGAGTTGCATGAAACTCAATTCAGGGAATGGCATGATGCTTTTTTACAGAGTGTTTTTTATTTGTTTGAGGAAAGACTTTCCAAACCGTTTGTTATTACGACAGCTGGCTGTGCCATGCTCTCTCGTGAGCCAAATCAAACTGGTTGCCCAGGTTGTTCTCTGCCAGGTCAGGGACAGCTCTGGCACCCAAGGAATGGGGCCTTGCAAAGCTGCTGGCTGCATCCCCAGGTGTTTATCTGTGCTTAGTGCCAGCTGGCTTGGAGGATCTTCTTTTTCTTATTTTTCTTCCTTATTTATAACATCTCCTGTCCACATCCAGAGTAGCAGAAAGGAGTGTTTGGAATTTTGCTGCTGACAGCAGAGGTGCAGAACATGCACAGTCCCTTGCTGGGACTAAACCTACTGGGTACCTGAACATTTCAGCATCAAACTCTCAAACTCCTCTAAATAAATGTTTATTTTTAAAAGTAATTTTTCCTTGTGTTACAGTAACTTAGAGATATTCCCATCCCAGGTGCCATATCTTCACAGCTCCATCCGAGCTGGAAAAGCAGCAGGGAGGGCTACAGCATTTTTTTCCTCCACAGCCTTCAGTAATGGTTAATATTCTCAGGTCCCTTTCACTGAAGGTTATCAAAACAGCTCTGCTGCCAGGCCCCCCTCTTGAATGGGGCTGTTTCCTCAGGGCCTCCTGAGAAAAGGATTTTAAATGGCTTTTCAGAATTTCTCAGACTTTCAGAGTTAATTTTCATAGTTGTGAATTTATATTGCATGCTTAGAAGAAATATTGTCACTAAATCAGGTTGGATTTATAGCTCCTGTCACTGTTAATTTGACTGAGATTTAGAGTACATTCTTTAAATGACTTGAATGAAAGGCTAGTATATATGATTTTTAAAAAAATTAATAGGAAAATATGATCTAGCAGAACCTAGAGGTATGTTTGACAGCTCTTTCCTGTGCTGAGCTGCCTTTCTGTAGGACCTTGGTACTGCAAATATTTACATCCCTGCTGAGCTGGAAGCCTGAGTCCTTCGGGCCCCATGGAGGAGCTGGCCTTGCCAGGGTGGATATTTCCTCCTGACAGTGATGTCCAGCTAGGGTGTTTTGTTTAGGGGGTGGGATTTTGCGTCTGGCTTCCCCAAAAATGGCTGGGGTCAGGCTCTCCTCCCAACAGAGAGGCACAGTAAGCCTTCATATATCAATGCCAGCATTTGCAGAGCTTTTCAGGGGAGGTTTTTTGTTACTTTGCCAATATGGAAATTAATTCTTATAAATCTGTCTTCTCTCTACCAGAAAATTGCCCTTGCAAACAGTGGCAGCAGAGACTCTACGTTTAAAATGACACACGAAATTTTTAACCTTGTTTTTCATACTGGCTAGAAAACCAGCCTGCAGAGAAAGGGCACTTGTGGTTTTCTACCAGGTGAGAGTGCAGAGGTTGTGCCCCTTAACCCTCAGGATGATGGAGAGGAATGTGGGCTAAACCCAGCTCAGGGAGGTTAAGGTTGGGTATTAGGAAGTTTTTTCACCCAGAGGGTGGATGAGCACAGGAGCAGGCTGCCCAGGCCAGTGGTCATGGCCCCAAGCCTGTCACAGTGCACAGAACTTTGGACCATGTTCTCAGGCACATGATCTGAATTTTGGGGTTATTGTGTGCAGTGGTCAGGAGATGGATTCAATGATTTTTGTGGGTCCCTTTCAACTCAGGATATTCTGTGATTCTGTGATTGCAGAAAGAGCCTCTGATCCAAATTGATTGCAGTTTCCCCTGGCACTGGAAAAGGGGCTGGGGGCATCTGTTCGAGAGGGGATGGTGACACTGGTGCCAGAACAGCCTCACATCTTTCCCAAAACTGGGTACAAACCACCAAAGAGCAGAAACGCCGTCACTAGAACACATCCCAAGGGTCTGGGCAGGCAGGAAAGGCTGTGGTCACTGCTGGAGCAAGCCAGCTGCCCTTGTGCTCCTGGTGCAGGTATGGCAGGGACAACAAGGGGTCCCGGGGGTGGACGTGCCCCGTATCCTGCCAGCACCTGGTCCTGGGAGCTGCTGCTGCTGCTGCCTCGTGAGGGTCCTCACAGCATGTTTCCCAGATAAATAACTGTGGGCAATGAATAAGCAGGTCTCAAGCCAACAAAGTGCTCCCTTTTTATTGCAAAAATCCAGAAACACAGCGGGCCCAGGGCCTCCTCGGGCTGAGCCGCGGGCTGTCTGCAGCGAATGAAGAGGTCTGTGCGGAGAACGTGGGCTGCTGCAGATCCACGGGCTCCCAGCTGAGGAGGGTGAAATTCCTTTTCCTCGCCGCGGCTGAGTTTGCTGGCCGTGCTGAGGGGTCTGGCTGTGAGTTCCACGGGGATCCCCCGGACAGCCGGCTCGTACAGCGATGCCACTGGAGGGAGCCCCAATAACAGTTCGTACGTGCCTGGCTCGGCTGGCTGGAGCCCTGCAGGAGGGGAAAGCGCCTCATTCTGGGCGAGGAGCTGATGGGAGCTTGCAGGTGCTTTTAATAATCCATAGATGGAGGGGGGGAAGTGATTTTTAAAATTGTTTTTCTTTCGATTAGAGGCAAGAGAAAGATGAGTGCTGCCCTCACCTGCTCTGCATCTCCCAGGCTTGCTTGGCAGAGAAAAACCCTGCAGGACTGCTGAGCTCTGGGCTACAGGGACGCTGAAAGGAGCTCCCCTAGAGTGCCACATGAGCACTCGTGCCCCAGGAAGCCCCTGCTCCACTCGTGGTCCTTTTCCATGGCAGATGCTTGGTCAGTGAGTGGCCAGCTCCAGTCTGGTGCAGGAGTGCTTCCCACAATCCCTCCAGAGGCTGAGGGAGCCATGAAACAGCCAAGCTTGGACCAGCTGCTGGTACCACACTGGTAGGCTCTTTGATTTTTCTGCCTTTGATTTTGCTGTCAGTGCTACCAGCCTTGCTATGTGACAGCACAACATAGCCCTTCTGGGGGCTGCAGCTCAGCTGCTTGCTGCACATCTGTGTGTGGTCAAGCATCTCTACATATGTACATCTGGTCTGGGGCACAGGTTTTATGAGGAGTAGCTGAGGCAGGTGGGGGTGTTTAGCCTGGAGAAAGGAGGCTCAGGGGCCCTTATCACTCTACACCACCTGACAGGAGAGTGTAGCCAGGTGGGGGTTGGTCTTTTCTCCCAGGTAACAGGTAACAGGATGAGGAAACAGCCTCAAGATGCACCAGGGGAGGTTTAGATTGGATGTTAGGTACAGACCCCAAAAGAAGAAGCCAGGTGGGTCCCCGGGGGGTTTTGTACCCGCTCTCCTGTGTCCTCATTGCTGCCAGTAGCTCAGAAGAGGCAAAAGGAGGTAGGCAGAACCTTGCTCTGGGCCAAGGGTCTCTCACCCTGTGGCGCAGGCAGAGAGGTGTCAGGGCTGTGGGTTAGTGGGGAGCAGTGCCAAGGCCAGGAAGAGAACATGAGCCCGCTTCAGGTGAAGGTGCACAAACCTGCCCAGCGGGGACAGTTGAGGCTGTAGGGAAGAGGCAGTCCTGCCTCTGAACCTGTGGGTTCCTGGGCATTTCCCTTCCACGAGACTTACACCCCCAGGAAAATAAAAACCTTTCTCGTGTGGGTTTCTGTGGGGCGAGAGGCAGTGAGATCTTCTGTAGGCTGGGGAGGCTCTGTGGGGAAGTGGAGACCTTGGGTCTGTGGGAAGTGAGGATGCCTCCAGTACCATTCATTGGAGAAGGGCTTCCCAAGGACCCCAGCCTGAGGGATTGGAGGTCTTAGCACTTTTTGTTCAGCTGAACCCTCTCTGCTCTGTGTTCTCGCCTGAACAGGGCTGCTGGGGAGGAAACTGTTTTCCGCTCCTGAAGAGCCTCTTTGTTTCTCTCCCAGCCATGATTTGAGATCTGGCTTGCATGAGACAAAGTCTCTCCAGGAATTTTGGATTCCCAGTGAAAAACTTCTGTTTGATCATAAATAAAGCTCAAGAAGCCTTATTCACCAAAAAGAGAAACTTTGTTCTGGCTGCAGAATATATTGAGGCTCCTGCAGGCTGGAACAACTTAAAAACCCCTTTGCAGTTGGGACAGCTGGGTAATGATCCTCAGTGGGGAAAATCTAGAGACGACATGAACTGTTAAATATTGCAGGATGCAATTATAATATTGTCTAATGAATATCTGGAGAGACAGACTGTGCTGACAGCAGGAGTTTGGGACACCTCCCAGCCCCTATCAAATATACAATGTGAGTGCAGATGCTGTCCCTCTGATCCCCTTTTGTGAATCCCACAAAACAGTCTCCCAGCTCTCCATGGAGGAGCGTCATTTTACATTAAGTTGTGTCTCTGTTGGTCAGAAGCTCAGCATCACTGCAAGATGAATCCTTCTTCTTCCCCAAGGTTTAGGTGCTGAGCAGGACTCCATTTGGTATGGGATATCCCTTGGGTCAGTGGCAGTCAGCTGTCATGGCTGCATCTCCTTCCAATTTCTTGTGCATCCCCAGCCAACTCGCTGGTGGGGTGAGAGACAGAAAATGCCTTGACTCTGTAACTGCTGCACAGCAGCAACAAAAACATCCTTGTGTTATCAACAAGTTTTCAGCAGAAATCCAAGACACAGCTCCATGCAACTAATGTGAAGCAAATTCTCTCTATCCCAGCCAAACCCGGCGCACTGGTCTGGATCGACAGCCACTGACATCACTCCCGGGGCTGCTCTCTGGCCATATCTCCAGCAAGTGCTGGATAAAGGGCTATACTAAATACTGCAAATAAGGATAAATATTTCCACTAAAACTTAGTTGTAATTACGTATTTTTCATGACTGAATGTGTCCATTACTGCTTTTCTGGAGGGTGATTTCTTTCTCTGTGCACTGCTCCTTTCTGAAAGCCAGGAGACAGAAAGTTCTCACATAGAAGCAAGATGTGAGGCCAGAGACTCAGACTGATTTCAGCCTTCATGTGAACCATCACTGATGTCAGCCAGACAGTGGCATCTCTATAAAAATCCCAATGTAAATATCTGTTCTAAATCAGACTTTTTCCTTTGTGTTGACTGCAGTGTAAGTGAGGGAGCATACAGAATGCTGTAGCATTTCAAGTTTAATTGCTACTAAAAGCTGGAGGATTTGTTGTCTGCCTTACACACAACCTCCTGGCGTAATTTTCTTTTGATTTAGTTTCTTTCCTCAAATTCTTTTCCCTCAACAGTGGGTTTCACAAAGGCTAAACTGTTTTCCTCCCCTCAAAGCCTCTTCTGCTCACCTGCCCTCCCTGCTCCTTCAGCAGGCAACCTGGGGTGCATTGATGAAGGGAGATGAATATTTGTCTCTACTAACAGTTGGATTATTCCCACTCCCCAGATGCCATCTGTGTGACAGGGCTTGGTTTGCACTAAATACAGCCTGTGGGCTGAGCTAGGAAACAGATTGCTGCACCATTATGTTAAATAATTACCATTAAAGTCTGGTTCATCAGAGAACTTTGGGCTGCCATGGAGATATTTTTTTTTTTTGGAGGGGGGATGCAGTTCACTTCCATGTCAGGATGCTGAAATCAGATTTTGATGTGAATTTTATGACACTCTGTTGGCAGCAGTGTCACCTGGGATCCTTAGGACATCTCACCTGAGGTCTGCAGGTGGGCAGGGGTGAGAACCATCAGCTTCCTGCTGCCTCGAGCTGGGGCAGTGCAGAAAAGGGGCTCTCACTGCCTGTCCCTCTTTCTTTATTTCTCTCTCCCTCTCTCTCCCTCTCTCCCCCTCTCTCTCCTTCTCTTTCTTTCCTTCTCTCTCTTTCCCTCCCTCCCTCCCTTCCTTCCTTCCTTCCTGGATGCTGTGACCAGTTTAAATCACTCACTGAGAAATACCCTAAATTCAGCAATATTCGACATTGCAAACCACCAGGTACAGCCTCATGTCTGCTGGCTGCAGCTCTGAAGCAATAAGCACACACACACACGATGCAAAAAAGGTCCTTTTAATCCTTCTGCCCCTGCAGAGAAATGGCAAAGCTCCAGAGCCCATGGGAACATCTGGAGCTCTCTGCCCTTCAGGTGTTGCAGGGAAAGCACAGAGAAGTATTTTAGCCCTGCAGTAGCTCTATACATTTATGACCAGTACAGTAAGTACAGCATGCTGCTTCTAGCTGATTTATTTCTGTATACAATGAAGAAAAAACAGTGTGAAGGTTTAATTTGCCTTCTCACTCAAAATATTTGGACTTCAACAAAATATTTGGGGTTTTTTGCCCACTAAATATTGCACTTATTGTATTTCTACACCAGTCTTCCACAAGATCTGTTGGTGTCTGTATTTCCATGCCGTATAGGAGGACTCAGCATGCTCATGATCTCGATTGGCCCTTCTTTGGTCTCCTCTTCCTTGAAAACTTTGATCTCAGCCAGTTGAAAAAGCCACCTTTTGCTTTTAACTCGAATTCTACCGGGAAATGGTCGCTCACTCCCAGTGCCTGCAAGACAACAGCACAGAGGGTTGGGAGCCACCCGCACTCTCTCCAAGCCCTGCCTGGAGGTGCAGTGCTTGGATGTGGGGAGGTGGCGTGTGAGTATTGCACCAGTTTGGGAGCGATGGTCACCAGTGAGCTGGTTTTACAGCCAGGTCTGTGTTCAGCACTGCCTGGACACTGCTGGCTCTGTGCTCCCGCGTTAGCCCTGCCCCGCTGCTGCAGAGGCCGTGCCGTGCCTACCTGCTCCTCGGTCGTCTGAAATTCCTCCTGGAAATCAAAGATGTTGACAGAGTGTGGCACCACAGCCTGGATGAGCTTCTGTCCGCTGACCACAATCCTGCAAGGATCAAGGGAATGGGGTGCTGTGATGGGTGCCTGACCTGTGGCAGCCACGCTGCACTGAGCTGGTGGCCAGAGAGGCGGCTCTGATGAAGTCACAGCTATGTGTGGTTTGTCCTTACCCATGGACTGCCCACCCAGAGAGATGTCAGCTCCTTTGTGAGCCTCCTTGGCAGCGAGGCACACAAATATCTTGGTGTGCACTGGCCTTGGAAGCCAACATTAAATGACTTCTGTCTAAACCCACCCAACGACGCTGCAAATTTCAAAGCCCTGCTTTGGATACAAAAATCACAGGACAATGACTGGAGTATCAGTGAAGTCCTGCTTAGACCCAGAAACTCATCCTTCAGGAGGACTCTGGGCTCTAATAGCCAATGTATTCTTGTCCCTGACGAGGGAACTGCAGTGGCCACATGTCCAGGTCAAGGTGAGGTGTCCCCTCCCCAGGCAAAACCTCACTGTGCGTTTGTCAATCCAAATTACAAACAAAAGAGCAAAAGCCATGGTGCAAATCTGGCATGGAGAAGGCAGCAGCACCTCCTGCCAGGTGTCTGCAGGGCTCCCTGCAGATGAGAAGTGCTGCTGGCTGTCCTGTCATCTGTCCCCACCTGAGCCACAGCAATGGCTGGTTCTGTGTAAATCCTGCCCAGTCTGGTCTGCAAAGGGCTTTGTGCTCCTGACTGGAAGCATTTGGATCACATTTCTCCTGGATATTGTTTTAACTTTGATGGCCTCATGTACATTTGTTTCCTCTGTTTGTCATTGACACCTTTTGATACAATTTTCCTCTCAGAGAGTTATAACCAGTGGGTGGTTTGGCAGTGAGCCCTTTACCTGTCATAGGGGCATCTGGTGCTGTTCTTCACGGTTGTGTCATTTTTGTCACCAATCAGCCAGAGGAATTCAGAGGAAGTCCTCAGACGGATGTTCTTCCACTGCTTTTGGGGAACATAGCTACACCCAGCATTGAAGTCCCCCATGAAGATGAAGTTCTGGAAGGTAGGAGGGTTTCCAAATGTAATCATAAGGATGGCTTTTCAAAAGAAGACCAATGAGGATTTTTATGGTCCATGGATGCAGTGGGGCTTCTCCTTTCTGCTGGGAACATCAGGGCATGCTGATAGTAGTTTTATTAGGTGATCAAGTTTACTGTATAAAATGTGGACAACTCAATGAGATACTCAAAACCTGGGGTGCATTATCAATGAGTTTAAGGTTTTCAGCTCTGAATAGTGAATAACATGGCCAGTGACTCAGTACCAAAGCCCTATTAGTGACACAGATGTGGCAACCAACCTCGATTTTCCAGCGCTGTTTGACATCTAAATACACATCATAGAGCTCATCAATCTCCCGCACTGCTGTGTCTGGTGTGGTATGCAGAGGGATAATAGCAAACTCACTGACAGCTTCAAAACAAGGCAGAAGAGAAGGAAAAATGTAATGGTTAAACAGAGAATGAGTCACAAAGAAACAGAGACTGACTTGCAAGCAAGGTTTTTTCCTGAGGACAAAACAGCTTCTGCTTTGACTGTAGACCAGGGTGATCTCCGTGGTTGCACAGTGACCCCCTCCAGGCGCTCAGCTGGGCCTGAGGAGCTGTGCCAGTGCAGGCAAATCCTGACCTGGCACCCACACAGTCACTGCTCTCAGGCTATGCCAGCAGCATGGAATGCATCCACCAGCCCACTGCCCACAGCGGCAGCAAAGGCTTTCCCAGCAGGGCATGTGCAGGGCTGGGGGATGTCCCAGAGGCAGCAGCCCTGAAGGGAAAATGCTGCTCTTGCAAGGAAAAGCAGCGTGGGGTCTGGGTGCCGCCTCTCGAGTCTGCCCTCTGACGTGCTGGGGTCCAGCCAGTGCTGCTGTGCTGACTCCCACTGGGACAATGACTTGTTCCTGCAACGCCTCACCGGTTTTGGGAGACTGCAACCAGACGGCGAAGGGCTCTCTGGAGAAGACATCCTCATCCCCAGGCTGGGTGTCAGGGTACTGGTAGGTCTGTTTCACCGACAGCTGGTCTTGCCTGCAGCAGAGTGAACAGGATAGGGCACGTCACACTCGTGGCTCCCTGGGACGTGTCTAACACTGACTCCATGCTCTGACCTGGACCCTGGGCCATAGTCTGGGGTGGATACAGACACACTGGTGTCTGTGCTGGGATGATCCCCACATCCAGGCACAGCCCAGCCCACCTGCACAGCCTGCACCTCTCTGGCTCCCTCACAGCAAAGCCACCACCATGCCCAGCCCATCCCCAGGGGCTGTGCCCCAGAGGGCAAGGGGAGGGGCTGGCTTGTTGGCAAAGGGGTCTCACCCACCTGTAGATGAAGGCATACTGCTCCTTGTATCTGTTCCTTCCCAGCCTCTCGCTGGCCACACACCTGTACTCCTCCTTTGGCTCCTTCAGCTGACTGGAAGGAAAGTGATTCCCTGAGTTTATTCCTGCACTCGTAAGGGGCTGAGAGCAAGATAATTTTGCCTGTGCCCAGAGGTTTGGGCATTGCCTGCCTGACCTCAGAGGCAGGTGGGTACAGACACTAAACCCTTCTCAGGAGCTGGATCCCTGCTCTATCCCTTGCTCTTCACTCCACCCTCTCCCTGCTCATTGCAGCCTCTGTCTCTCCTTCAGCAGGTTATCATGTCCAGCCAGCTGAGTGCTGCTGTTTCCTCTGGATGTCTGGATTGTCCAGGCAAGCAATCCCTAATCTGAAGCAGTTCCGAGCCCTGCAGGAAGGTGGCTGTCCTGCTGCAGCCTGATGCCAGCCCGGTGAGGGCATTTCCCCTTACTTTTTTTCTCCTTCGGGAACTTCTCTGCAGCAAATTGAATTTAACTTGGTTATACTGATTTTAAAATGTGTTCTGCAGTGGTCTGGAACTGCCTTTGCTCCTGTCCCTCAGCGAGACTGCCAGAACCTGGTCCTTCCTTGACACTGGGAAAGAGCTCAGATCCCTAGATTTTGCCCCAGTAAAGTGGCACTGAGCAGTGGACAGGTTCTTGCCAAGCAGCTTTCCCAATATTTGTCCATTTGCCCATGGCCACCCTACCTGCTGAGCTTCTCCACCAGGAGAGGACAAACACGGTTCTTGCTGTCCTTTATTTCCATCAGCAACATGATGTCACAGCGGGAAATGATCTGCAAAGGGAAGGAGCGGGAGGAAGTTTGCACACGCCTGGTTTTAGAGGATTAGGAAGGGTTAGAAAGAAGTGGTTACAGGCATGGGGGAAGTCCTTTGTGAAAGAAATGGCATGCAGCCTGGGATCGTGGGAAGGGAGCAGGGGCTGGAAGGAAGCTTTTCTGCTTTCAGAGCTGCTGCACGCCCCAGCAGGAACTGGGAGAGGGAACCCGGGAGCAGAGTAGTTTCAGATTTAGTGAAAAACTTCGGCACCTGACCCTGAAGAGGAAGTGTGGAGGGGAAGGGGCAGCAAAAGCCGCTCCTCTCCTGTGAGCCTAATTCCACCATCACCACCACTGCTGGGGTGCTGCCTCTGCCCCACCCACCCCACCACCCCCCCACTCCTTCCCCAGGGTAAGCATTCACCTGTCCCAGTTTGTTGCAGATTCCTCTGAAATAGCCCCTGGAGCCCAAAGAAACACCCTGTCTAAAAACGACACCAGGGGACTGCACACCTCAGAGGGACTGCAGGCTCAGCTCCCACAGGTACTGTTGGGATTCCCTGTGGGAAAGTCCAGCTCACCCAAAGCCAAACATTCTCAGGGCTTCCCTCTGTCCCTGGTTTCACTGTTCTTTAATCTTTGTGGGTGATTTTTGTCAGGAGAAACAGCCCCTCTTTGTCCCCTGAAACTTACCCCCAATTATCTAAGTGAGCCTAAAATTTAGCCTATATTGCCCACAGTGATGACAGCACAGGAAGAACGGTCTGGGAATGCAAAGCCAAGCAAACCACTCTCTTCTGCCAGTTTGCAATAAAAGAAATACAACACAACTAATATGGTGCCATTCCAATGAGGAATTGGTGCCATTCTGCACACACGGCCACCTCACTAACACCAAGCCCCATGTCCTCCCTCACTGTGGCATCTTGGAGGGCATTTGCAAAGCTACAAGTCCAAAAGGTGGTTCTTTTTAAAACCAGGGTTGTCTTCAGCTTTTGCAGAGGCAACCTGGTGGTGAGGGTTTGCTTACAGAAATTGGCGACTGGGTTTTTCAAATCACTGCCAGACTAATATGACAGATACTATTTGCTGTCCTCTCAAATGTTCTTGTCTAATTGAACAGGTTCAATTAGACAAGAACATTTGAGAATAGCTAGCACATAAGGAAGGTAAATAATGTATCACAAAACAAAGCTTTGTGGATCCAAAGTGAAAATTATTTTTACTGTGCATTGAGATTTTCCTCCTTTCGTAACTGAATTTCCAAAGGAAATAGCAAATATTTTTTCTGCTACATTCCCATGAAGACTAAAATAACAACATACATTCTGTTCAACCACAGGCTGATTTTTACTTTGAGAGTACGATATTTTTAAAATAATTAGCTCTTTTTTTTTTACTTGATATTTAACTGCGAAAGACAAAGTGCAAGATTGTGCATCTAAGAAACCCTAGAAAGCTCAGTGTCTGTCTCACCCAGGCAAATAAACGTACCTTTACCACAGCATCGATGACTTCAGGTCTGGCTATTTTAGTTTCTCCAAAAGACCTCACATTGAAGGAGCAGATTTTTAAGCTCAGAGATGGGTTGAAATGGAAGAGTGAAAGTAGGAAGAAGAGCAGCATCTTCATGGACCTGGGCAAAATGAGTTACTGTGAGCGTGCCTATAAATATGTATGTGTGTGTGTTTATGCATCCGTCCCTCTATGGCTGGTTGGGAGGTCAAACTGAGCAGTCAGCTGTGTCAATCATGAACAGGAATCACCATTTCCTCCTTTCCCTCACTTCTATCTCCCAGCACAAAGCAGCAGGGAGACTTTGAACTTCTGCCTGAGGGGAAAACGGGCTCTTCTGAGCCAGCCTCTGAATGCTGGTGGAGCAACAGCTCCAGCAGAACCCAGCATCCCTCCCCACAGGGAGACACCAGCTGTGGGATGCTTGCCGTGACTGGGCACCAGCTGGGACCACTCTGGGCCATGCTAGACTAGCACCAGGCTCCCTGGGCCATTCCAGGCCAACAGCCAAGACGAGGAGGTGGATGGGGTGGGTGGTGAAAGGGTCTGGGAAGCAGCAGGGGGGAGATTGGGGTTTCAGGAGGGCACCAGAAGCCCATTGGAAGGGATTGCCAGGCAGCCACGGTAAGACACATGATGTCCCAGCACTGCCCCTCAAACTCCTGCCCCAAGACTCCTGTCCCCAGCACAGGAGTTTTTACAGCACAAGTACACATATTGGTTTGTGCATGTGAGTCTGGCTGGTGCTGTGCGGAGGAAGGGGACACACAAGTTTGGCTGAAAGAACACGTGAGTGAGGATGCTGCAGGTGGGATGGCTTGGTCCCCTGAGGTGGCTTTTGCAGAGGAAACACTCCTCTACCCCCTTAATCCTCCACCACGTGTCAGCCCTCAGCCAGAGACACATTTGTTGGCCCTCAATCAAGTTACGAAGGCAGGAGGTGTAACAAGAGTTCAAGCTAAATGACATCTTTAAGTGTCTCACATTTTTATTCCTGTGCTTACAGGGTGCTTTCACATCCTCCTTCCTTCCTCTAGGACACCCAACCTGCCTGCACCCTGCTGCCTGAGCAGGTCTAGACCCAGAGGCACCAGGACATGGCTGCCAACACTGAACCAACTGAACAGGCTCAGATGGAGACAGCACAAAGCACAGCACATGGGAGGGCTCCCAAAGACATGGCACAGCTGAAAGCAGTGGGATCTAGGCCTGCTGGGGAAGCAAGTTCTCTGGGGAATGTGCTGCAGGTGTTGGAGTAGGCACCACAAAGCCCCTTTAGGCATCATTGGAATTTGGAGCACTGGCTGCCAGCAAGGGACGTGTCACTGCATTGCTCCCGTGTTTGCCAACCAACAGAGCTGCATGAGGAGTGGGCAGGAGATCCTCCAAAATAACAGGTTTTAGGTGGTGCTTCCTCTACTCTGGGTCCCCAATGAGCTGTCCCTAGGCAGGACAAGCTCTGGGAAAAACTAATAAAGAGAAGGGGAGGGAAAGTGACAGCCTTGGAGGGGTGTAAATCTCCAGTTTAACCTTGCTAAAAGCACAGCCTGAGCCAAGTGCTTGTGACAGCAACTGCAGCTTCAGGGTCACAGTCATCAAAACCCAGAGCTCTCCCCAAAATCAGGCTTGTTTTGGCTACCCTGGCATCAAAGAGCAAGTGTTTTTTGTGGTGCCCATGAAGACTCTGACCCTGAACCGTGGCTGTCAGTGCTGTGTTTATCTTCAGGGCTCATGGCTTATCAGTTACCCCTTTCTCCTCCACCCCAGGCATTATCAGGGGGAAAACAGCAGCCAGTCAGCCTGTGGGGGGTGACACAGGGAGCTCATGTTCCTTTCTGCAGCACTTTATTCTGTGTTTACTGCACTTTCTGTGCATGTCCCCTTTGCTCCTTATCAGATCATAAAACATGCTTGATGTGGGTGCGTGTGACAGTTCAGGGCTGCTCTGCTCTTGCACAAGAAGCTGCTGGTGGAACCAACACAGTCTGGGGTTCTTGTCCCCCCTTGAAACGATGCCAGGTGAGCGACAACCTCTCCAGCTGAGCAGCAGCTGTGGAACATTCATTAAAAAAGTCCCTCCTCAGCCTCTCCATTAACCCAGCCTCTCCCTTATCCCAGGATATCGTTATCCCCTCTCCCTTATCCCTCTGCCAGTAGAGGCAGCTAGGGAGGCTGAGGGTAATGCAGAAGCCAATTTGGGCAAGTGCTCCGAGCAGTGAGTAGGTGCTGCCGGGGCCCTTTGGTGAAGCTCTGCTGACAGCCTGTCCTGGGGCTGTGGCTGCTGTGCTGCTAGCTCTGGAGCAGCAGCTCAGCCCTCCATCTTCTTCCCACACCCCAGAAGGTGCTGTGGGACGGATGGGGTGAGATGTGTCCCTGTATCACATGCCTGCTTAGGGCACAGGGGGGTGTGAGGGCACAG
The DNA here is from genome assembly GCA_013390105.1 of Tichodroma muraria. Taxonomy (NCBI): domain Eukaryota; kingdom Metazoa; phylum Chordata; class Aves; order Passeriformes; family Sittidae; genus Tichodroma; species Tichodroma muraria. The sequence goes on along the minus strand of WAAG01088249.1, from coordinate 242,026 downwards.
GGGGGTGTGAGGGTCCTGCAGCCATGTGGGAGTTTCTCCTCTCCCTTCAGGCACAGCTGCTTCCTTTTGGCTGCAGCCCTGGCTGCCTGTAGGGAACCTACAAAATTGTTTTTGTTGGCAGAGATGAACTGAGAGGATCTCTGTGGTTTCCTGTGCCACCCTGGGAGGGCTGGAGGGAGACACTGAGGGGTCAGCCCACATCCCCTTCTGCTCTGGCAGAGGAAGCCTATTCTGGGCTTGAAGGGCAGCAATGACTCACGGGATGCTCCATGAGGGGGGAGCACCCATGGGGTGCTTGGGGTTTGGCTGAAGCTTCATTTCTTCTCTGCAGGAAAGATGTGCTGTCTGTGTGCTGGTCAGGGGTTTGGCACTGCTGGGGACACCGGTGCTGCTGTGCCCTTTCTACAGAGGGTGCAAGGACTGGCCTGGTCTGCCTGCGCCCCAGTCTGTCGGGGTGTCCCTGCTACCCCATTTCACATCCCCATTCGCCTGTTTCCCCAAAGAGGAGATTGGCTCCCGGGAACCAGGGGCTGCATAGGCAGAGGTGATGTTGGGTGTGAGGGACAGTGTGGGGACCAACACCCGCAGGCTGGTGCCACCACAGCTCTGTTTTCTGGACAAGGGGCCTCCCCTTCCACATAACAGGCTTTAAAGTGTTGCACATTTCTTAATTTTGACCGTTTCTACACAAATTTTGTCGCTCTATCAACATCTGCTGTGACCGGGGGAGGTCCAGGAAGAGCCAGCCCCGAAGATGCCATGACCATAAAAGTAGGTTCCTTTGGGCAAATGAAATTACCCTTGCACTCTTGGTGACCTTATCACAGCCATCAGGCAGAATATTTTATCACAGTCTCCTGGACTTTCAAGTTAATAAGTAGCAAAGCACCTGAGTCATTTTGTATTGCTAAAGTTCATAGCTGGGTTGCAGACCATACATGGTCATTCGGGGAGTGGTTTCAGGGCCAATACAATGGCAATAGCTGTCCTGGTGTGACCTTCTGGCATTTCGGTGATGCAAGGTAAAAGTATTTGGTGTGCAAGATAAGAGGAATGTTTTGAATCAAATCTTTGATACTCAATTTTTATTTATAATTCTGGAAGGTAAGTGTTTTACTTAATTAATTACCGTCAAGGCACAATTCCTTTTTGGATCCAGGACTCTGATAGGGTTTTCTTTTTCAACTTAATATGTCAGTGTTGTTCAGCTAATGGTTTGAATCATGACAGCCTGCCCACTACAAGGCAGTCCAAGGAAAAATGCCCCATGATGTTTTCAGTTTCTTGAAGGAGGCTGCTTAGCTGAGCTGTAAGAGAGCAGAAGGTAATCTGAAATACAGGCTTTGATGCATGATGACAAGTTGAGGCTTTGAATTTAGTCCTCTATAAAGGTATTGCAGCCACCAAATAAGGTTTTGTGCCAATAAGTACACCCATATTGTTAGCAGTTAAAGATGTAATTAAAATGCACATAATACATGCATTAACTTTGAGTAGAGTTAATAAAGTATTACTTAAAGCTGTTATTAGGCAGGTAGGTCTTGCTTTATAATGTTTTAAAAGGCAGAAACATCATTCCTGTGTTTGTCCCAGGTTGTGCAATGAAGCCCCTGAAGAGTGACAGGGCAGCTGCTCAAGGTGGTGCCCAGAGGAGTTATTTACCCCTGCGCTCACCCAGAGCTGCTGTTCGCAAACCGAGGTGAGCTGAGATCTTATCCCTGTCCTGGGGGGTGAATTTTGGTAGCTCTCTGTCATTAAAGTGTACTGCTCAGGGCATGGCAAGGCCTTCCTCACCAGCAGCTCCCACGGTGGGCTATGGGGCCCCCGCCTGCTCCGGCACTCTCCCATGCCCACGGGGCCCTGGCCATTGCTCAGGATCGTGCCACAGGGCCACCACCGTGCCAGTGGAAATATACGGGGACAAGTCACCCTGGGAAGATGATTCACCCCACCAAGGCAGCGTGCAGTCACTTGTTAGGATTGCAACCAGCTTCACCACGTGCCCTGGGGATCCATCACCCAGCAGTGGAAAATAACATGGAAACCTTTCACCCAGTGGAGCAATGCTGCTTCTCAGCTTGGTGAGGCAGAAGCCGGAGTTCTCCACAGCCATCCTGGACTGAGTCCAGCCAGAGCTTCCACCTTCCTATGGAAAACAAGACTGTTTACATAAAAGTCTCGTGTCCTGGTTTCTGGGGCCGTGTGACAGCTAATTCCGATTATTTTTAATTGTTTTTTTATCATGTGGTTGCTCTGATTTAGAGATATATTTTGTTTCTCACTAGATCATAAGTCATTGCTGTGGCCATTGTCTGTTCTGCTCACAGGATCACAGCTGTGCTCCTGTGCCAGTGGGAAGCCCAGTTCCTGACACTGGCATTAGGAATGAGTAATTTTCAGCTGAGGGCCAGCATAGCCGGTGCTGGGCTCTGAAATGCCAGCACCCTCAGAGGGTGACACAGGGGTGACTCGGTCCTCGCCAGCTGCCACAGCAGCGTGATGAGCTGTCTGTGGGCCGAGAAAAGAAACAAAACTCATGGAGCAGGTCAGTGCAGGCACTGGTTTTTAATTTGGGTTTGCCATATTGCAACTGCTACAAACATGGCCTCGCACGGTCCCAAGGAGGTGCCCACGGAGCTGCTGGGGCTTCCTCTGAAGCCTGAGGCTCATCTGCACTCTGTGGGCACAGGGAGCCCAGCCGTGCCCTGCACTGTCCCCATGGTTCCCCCTGTGCCATCTCGAGTGCCCAAGATCTCCTCCACTGTGCTGGGGCAGAGGAGCAGCCTCAGCCCCTGCCCGGCAAAGGGATCGCTGCAAGCCGCCTCCCTCGGCAGGGCTGTGACCTGCTGAGGCTGTGGCCGTGTCCTGGCGTCGCTGGGTCACAGGAGCCCATCACCACCAAAAGAGACTCTCAAGCACTCTTCCCTGTGGCTGCACACTGAGCTTGCAGGAGTGGGTTCCCTGTTTAGCTCATGCCAAGTTTTGACACAGAACCACCGCAGGTCTCTGCTTCAGCTTCTCCATTTCAAGTGCCATCATTTGCTATGACTGTATCCAGGGGCATTCCCACCAGGTGGCCTGGAATAACCATCGGGTGGGTAATCCATCCCTTCCTGAGTCAGCACTGCCCTGCAGGTGTCCTGCGGGAGCCTGGGGCGTGCACGAGAGGGCGGAACAAACAACTCTGACTGCAAACAATGTTTGAAGGCTTGTGAAACACCTCCCATGTACACTCAGATCACCTCAGCGGAAGCTCAGCTTTGTTTAGCCCAGCTTGACTGAGAAAGAATATCCAAACCAGGCTGAGCCTCAGCTTCACTAGGCCACCTAAACTCCTTGATTTTTGGTTATAAATCTCTTCTGACAGTTCATGTTATCAAAAGCTTATGGTTATTGTAGTAAACTCTGACCTGGAAAGCCCTTTACACCAATTATCTCACCTTCCCCAGCCTGCCAGACCAAAGGGACATTCTTTATCAGAGCACAGGTGGGGTGAGGATTTGACCCAGTTTGCATTAACTCAGGAGCTGATCTCATTTCCAACTTAATTAAGTTTTCTCATAATTTGTTTTTCATATTTTAAAGGTACACACCAGCCTGATATGTGACCCAGGGAGAATGAAAGTAAACTCGCTTATGGCAAAAGGATTCGGTTGGCAGTTTTAAGAAAATTCAGAGCAGATTTCAAAATGCAAGTTGAAATGCAGCTCCTGAGAGCAGTGTCATCTGTTGGGAAGGTAGAAGATATGTAACTTAAGTGACAGACTTACTTTTACATCTGAAATAGGATTTTTATAAGTGGGATGCTCTGATTTCAACCTTTGTGTCCTTTCCATGGGAACTTCCCTGATCACAGCCCTCCCCCAGACCTGGAAACGGTTGTCCCCCACCCCAAGCTTGCTCCCAGGCCTCATGCAAGGGGGCTGTGAGGTTTCTCTGTGGGGTGCAGCACTGCGCTCTCCTTTGTTGCTCTGTTGCAGTGGTATCGCATCCCCTTAACATCCCTGGTGTACCCCCCCTTGAGTCTCCTTGTTGTAACCCTGTTGCTGCCGTATCACATTCCCTTTTTCATCCCTGTTGCATCCCCTTGGCAATCCCATTGTAAGAGTTCTGTAGCCTCATTGCATCCTTCTTGGCTCCCTGCTGCGTGTCCCTTGCAATACCCCCTTTCACATCTCACGTGGTGAGGCTGTTTGCAATCCTAACGAGTGACTGCCCACTGCCTTGGCGAGGGTGAATCGTACTCCCAGGGTCAGGGTAAACTTAACCCTATCCCTGGTGTAACTGCCCACCCCCTGCAGCCCACTTGCACCCCTCCCCTACACCCCCACTAAAGTCACATCACATCCCTCTGTTGCCGCTGTGTCCCCTCTTGCACTCTCATCCCTCATTGTGCCCCTAGCATCCGTGTTATACCTTAGATACCGGCTTGCACTTCCACTGCAGCCCGGTTGCATCCCCTGCTTTAACCCCACTGAATTCCCATCACAGCTCCACTGCATCCCCCCATTGCATCCCCCTTTCCACCCCTGTTGGAATCCCCATGGAAGCCCCATTACTTCTCCCCTGCACTCCCTTTGCAGCTTCATTGCATCCCCCCTTTGCATATCCACTGACGTCCCTCTACATCCCCCCACTGTAGCCATCTTGCAGCCCTTGTCTCCCCCCGTGGCACCTGCAAAGCAGCCCCAGCACACCCCCCTTGCACCCCGCCTTGTAACCCCCGCTTTCGCCCCCTTCTCATCCCCCTTTCAGCCCAGCTGTGTCCCGCCTATACCCCTCGGCATCCCGCCCCGCGGAGCCGCATCCCCGCCTCTCCGCCTCTCCGCTGCGCCCCGCGGAGCCGCACCGGCGCGGGGGGAGGGCGCAGCGGAGCCGCCGCGTTCCGCGCCCGGCGCTGCCCTTA
>WAAG01088249.1:193090-237090 GCA_013390105.1 Tichodroma muraria | reverse complement strand
CGGCACGGCTCGGATCGGCACGGTGAGAGGCGGGGGGGCGGGATGCGGGGCTGACGGTGGCAATGACAGGACCGGGGGGGAGTGAGAGGAGGGGGGGCCGTTCCGAAGCCCGGGTCTCCCCAGTCCCAGCTGTGATATCGCTGGGGGAGGGCAGAAGATAGCGAGCAAAGACGAAATCCAAGAAAAACATTAAAATATATACTCAAAGATTTAATTAATTTGCCTTTAATTTCCCCCCCTCCCCCAACAACTAATCATTTGGTGGCGAGGGGGTTGGAACGAGATGATCTTTAAGGTCCCTTCCAAAGCAAACCGGTTTATGACTCCAAAGGATTCTATTGGTCTCAGCTGCTGCTGTTCGGAGGATGCTGTCATTTTGCCGGAGGAGGACGCTTTGGGGAGGAGGGGGCGGGCTGTGTGCTGAGAGAAGGGGCCAGGATGTGGTCCCCGGATACCCCTACCTCATCCTTTGCCCAACTCTTTCCTACCCCCTCCCCAGGAGACGGCTGAGTCCGAGCGCACTCGTGACATCAGATGTGCCGTGCATGCTCTGCTGCGTGCGTGTGCGGCAGGATGAGGATGGCGACGGGGTCCGGAAGGAGGATGGGCACGTTACGAATTTCTAAACCAGCAGCTGACTGGCAGCACAGCCTGCTTGGGTCATGCTTTTCATCCACCTTGTCCCCAGGCTGGCTGATAGCTTGTCCCTGCATATTCCCAGCCTAGGGAACAGCAGCAGGGTCAGGAACCAGCCCAGACTCTCTGGCTCGTGTTGGAGTCATGTTGCACAGATACAAATGGCTCAGAGATGTACGTTTTGTGAAACGCTGATGCAGAAATAATGATCACATTTCTGCCATCTATAAATAAATGAAGGTGAAAGGGCACATTTCCTTCTCTCTGCTCACCGGAGGCCAGGTTAAGATTGAGATCTGGCTGACTGACAGACAGAGATCTTTCAAATATTAATAGATATTAAATTACAACTTCACTGTGATTAGCACCTAAAGGATCCCATAGCAAACTACACCACTGGGGAATCATAACAGTTATTATGTCATCGTCTATAGTCAATATTATTTTTCCGGCTGCAGATGATGCAAGGCTGAGGGAGTTTCCAAGGGAAAGGGTTCACTTGCATGTTTTAGGTTTTTCTTTTTACATAGTCAGTGGTGTGAGCCAGGACTTCTGGGGGGCCCACCTCAGTCACCGAGGTCCCTCAAAGCCCCCTATTTCTGCAGTGGAATCTTAAAACTGGTTGACGCTTTTTCCTTTTCAGATCTTAAAAAAAAAATTAAAAAATTAACATGTGCCTAAATGTGCTGCTTAGCTTTCAGCTATTCAGTGAACAGTGAGGCATGGACTGCGCTGGGTGCAGGTGGGCTGAACAAAACCCTAAGTGCAATAGCATTTGTGCAGCCCAGTTCCAACGAGCACAGACCAAGACAGCCTTTGTGCCTGAATGTTGGCAGTGATGGCATACATGTGATTCTTCTTTTATGAAATCCCTGCCTGGCCTTCCTCAGGGCTACCCAGTGCATCAGCTGCCAGTTTCCTCTTCCAACCCAAGGCCCTTCTGCCTTGGGATAGGCTTTGTGCTGCTGCTGCCTCTCTTGTGGGGCTTGGAAAAAAATTAAAATATACACCTGTGCTGCATTCTTGGGTCTTCCCCAGCCTCCCTGGAGTGACACACTGAACACAAAAGAGGAAAAATACCTTTGTCCCATGGCTTTAGAAGTGTCCCCAACATGTTGCCCTCTGTAGTGACCCACAGACCCCTTCCACCTGTTGGCCCCTCTCTTTGCAGGTGCTGAGACCCTTACTTGAATTCTGACACAGGGGAGGAAGTAGCAAACAAATGGAGATGTGGACCATCCCATTACCTGGGATGCCTTGTTTTGGGGATCCTCCCAGATGGGATGCAGGCTGTGGTGGTTAGTGCTTGTTGCCAGTATGGGAACCAGTGCTCCTGGTTTGGCATCCCATGCCCTGCCACGTGTGCAACGTGCCCAGCGTTATCACCGCCATGATCACACATCGTTTATCAGAGCAGCCTAATTGATGTTTGCAAGATAATTTATGAAGTGCGTGGAGATCCTTCTGAGAAGCAGTAGCAACACTTGGGGTAACTTGCTGTGGCTCTTGGTCACAGGGCACCTCAGAATGATGGATGAGCTGTGGTGTGAAGACTTACGGCTGTTACCAGAGGGCTTGTTTTATTGTTTTATTAACCCACAGCAGCTTAAAAAGCTACTCTCTAGCTGGTAGCAAAGGACTGTGCCGGAGCCTGGGGTGATGGTACCTGGTCTCAGTGCAGCAGGGAGGGTTATCATTCCCCGATGGGCAAAGCACCATCGCAGGGCGTTGCCACTGTGGGTGCTCCCACGAGGCTTTGGGTGTCCCTGCAGCACTGATGGGTGCAGGGGCGGCTTTACTGGGCAGGGGGTGCTGGGGACTGTGGCGACGGTGGCTGCCCCTGACTGCATAGCTGAGCCTGCTGACAGTTTCCTCCGTCGGAGTTAGTCACGGAAATCAGTGAGGATGCCCTGCCCACGCAGAAGGAGGTTCGGAAGCGCCGTGGGGCTCCCCGAGCATCCTGCCCCCCCATGCACTCGTGGCCAGCGGGGCCCGGAGCGGGGCTCGCCGGGCGTGCACGGCCGGCGTTGGGCGCCGGGGCTCCCGTGGGGAGCGGTGGCTGCCCTGGCCCTGCCGAAACGCTTCGGCGCGATGGGGACAGCGGCCCCCGACCGCCCCTGGACTGCGGCCGCGGCAAGGGGAGCTCTCAGGGATTTTCTGGCTTGAAGCAGTCCCTAGAACTCATGCCGGGAGGCTCCGGTGCTCCTATTGATCGGCCCTCGTGAATTTCACAGCCAAAATCTTCCAACGAGTTCAGGCTAGCATTTTGCTGCCTCCCCAGTAATTTCCTGCGGCTGCGCTCCGCTTCAGCCTGTCTCACACAGGGAAGGCTCCGGGGGGAGGTATGGGGGGGCACGGAGACCGCTTGGAAAAGTACCTTTAAGACAAAGAGGAAGGGGATGAGAAGCAGCTTAGCTGGCTTTGTTCTAATAGCAGTAATCACCTGAAGGGCGAGCATGAGCCCGCGGCGCTGGGTCCGCGCAGCGCTGCCCGGCGCTGCTGGGCTCGGCTCTCCCCGCCGCGGCTCTCGCTCCCTCCCCGATGGCAGCTTGTACTTTGCTCCTGCTTGGAACAAGTGCACTCAGCGGGCTTCATTGTACAAAAGACCATATTTACATAAACAGGGGAGAGGTTGGTCAGAAGGTGAATATGAGACGTCTTGAAGGGAAGCTGGTGGCTTAAATACCCCAAACTCACCGTGCCGCCGAGCCTGACGGGAGGAGTGAAAGCAGGACTGCGATTTTGACCTTGTTTTTTTTTCCTCTTCTGACAGTGTTTTCAGACACTGCCGCTGCCCACAGCGAGCAGGACTTGTGCCGAGAGGAGGAGGGGAACTCTGCAAGGTAAGCCGGGCTTTTTAAAGGCTTTCTCCTCGTTTAGCTTTCTAAAAGTGGTGTGGAGGTGGAAGCAGAGGTGGTGACCCCGTGCCAGGGAGCACAGGGGCTTCCACCATCCCTCGCTTTTTGCTTCCTGCAGCCTTCTCTCGTTACGGGTCACCAGTGGGAACAATGGCGATGTTCCGGGCTTAATTTCTGCCCTGTTTTAGTGACATAGCAAAAGGCAGCGAGTGCTCTGGGGTGGGCTCCCTCGCAGCCCTGCTCGCATGGATAAGGTTTATCGGTTGCATAAACTGTTTATCTATGAACAAGCCATGCTGAGATCAAGGATCTTTCTACAAAATGTTAATTAAATAAATAACGACGTGTTGTTGAGGTTTGAACGGAAATGAGGTTTAGCTTTGTTAAGGAGGTGCTTGGTGGAAACATTTACAGTATTCCTCAAATTTCAGTTATTCCCATTTTCCCTGGGGGTAAGAGGGCAAAATCTGTCTGATGCTTCAGAGGTTCTGTAAAGCGTTTCTCTGTGCTGTGTGTAGCGTGGGGGTCCAATGTGATCCAATGTGACGGTGTCTGGGGGCGGGAGGCTGTGACTGTGGTGATTGTGTTCCTGTTTCATGGCATCACATATCACACACACACACCACTGGGAGTCTTGCAGGAAGCTGGAAAAAATCTGACTGTCCTGACACAGAGAAGTGTGGAGGTGGTGATGGGGGGTGAGTGGCTGGTGGGAGAGCAGCCATTGAGGATGTTTCGTTTAACAAATGTGGGACAAAAGTGCTAGTGCCGAGAGAAGGGGGAGCCGTGAGTTAGCAGGGGGAATTAGAGGAGACGTGTGTGCAGCGTTTAATCTCTTAATGAGAAAAATATATCCCAGCTGCCTGTGGTAGGGAGAATTCAGGGACAAACGTGACATTGTGCAAGAGCTTGCCCTTGCTCCCAGTGTCCTCCACCTGCTGTCCCTGAGACTTGTCTGAAGAATGCTTCGGAGCAGGGATGGGAACCTGTTATCCACAGCAAGTGCAAAATGTGGGACGGAAGTGAGGATGTGGGGGTGGGGATAAATTTGTTTCTGATAAGGGCTGGACCAAGGAGTGCCCTGCCAAGTTGTTTCCTTCTGTTCCTGAGTCCATTAATAGGCTCTGCTTCCTTGATTAGTTGGTGCCTGTGCAGAGCGGTAATGAGAGCTGGGCTCAACCCATCAGTTCTAGGTCAGTGGTTGTGTGCTGGGGATTTCGGATCAGACAGGGGGAGAGAAAGCAGACAGAGCTGGACGCCTGCCTCCAAAAAGAAGCGTGGAGCCTGCATGAAGCTGGCCTGCCTGCAGCCATCAGGGGAAAGGCTGCCTGCACTCATGGTGGGGGGAAAGGCTGCCTGCACCCCTCGGGGGGCTGTGCTTCCTGTGTCTGCAAAGTGTCCCAAGGGCCGTGTCACCCTGGACGTGTTCCGTGCCTGTTAGGAGGCTCATTGCCCGTTTGAGATGTGCTCTCCTGTGAGGATAATGTTGCAGTAATTAGATCCATTAAGGAGCCAGAAGAAATAGGTGGGTTTTAAAACTGAAGGAGACTTTGCTGTGCCCCTGAGTGGTATCTGCCTCTTGCAGAGCTGCTTTCCTCCTCATCTGGCAGCAGAGATCTCATTTAGCAATGACTTGTCATAATTTCTGGTGATTAACCTCAGAACTTCCCCCAAATGCAGGCAGGTGAGGCTGAGCGGTGAACGGCAGCATGGACCTGGATATGCTGAACATGTTTGTCATCGCCGGCGGCACCCTGGCTATCCCCATCCTGGCCTTCGTGGCCTCATTCCTCCTCTGGCCCTCGGCGCTTATCCGCATCTACTACTGGTGAGTGCACGGGCCCCGCTTCTCTCCGTGTGCCGCGGGGCTGGGACCCAGCAGGGCCCTCACACACAGGTCACAGTGGTGTGAACGGAGCTGGGAGTTCCTGCCCCTGACGGCAATGACAGCCGGTGACCTGAGGTCCTCCAGGGCCATGCCATCTGTGTGCAGCTTTAAACATGCCTGGGAGAAGAAAATGGCATTTTCCTATTGCTTTTTTGCTGCCGAGGCCCATGTCTGTCAGGCCTCTTGCTGTCCCAGGGGTTTGACTGTGCCAAGGGGCAGTTGGCCAGGCTGCCACTGCAGTGCCAGCTTGCAAGGTCTCTCCAAACCTCTTTGGATTGCTTTCCCCAAGGACAGGACTGAGACTGGGAAAAGCACTGCTGTTGCAGCCTGTCCACCAGCCTGGCAGCTGTGGCAGTCTGGTGACCTCCCACTTCATCAATGTGGCTGTGGTGTGGGTATCCCTGGGCTCACATGCTCCATCCCAGCTGACAGCCTGCTCATTTTCCCTCATTAGTAGTTATGGATGAGGCTTTTATCATCTTCTTTTTTTCTTCTGGAATGGAGCGTTAAGAGAAGATGGAGGGATGCTTTTCCTTATCCCCTTGAATCTTGTTCTTTCTGATACCAGGAGGCAAGCACTAAATCCTTCAAGTCCTCCTTTTGTCCCTGGAAATCAGTGATAAGTCCACTGGCAGCTTTCCTCTCTGGGTTTGTTGCAAGGAAAAGCTGGAATAACTCCCTTCAGAAGTCAGGGCAGAGTTTAATCCCGCAGTGTGGAACAGGCAGCAGCAGACAGCACAGGCAGAGCAGGAAACATGTCAGGCTGCCCTCACGTGCTGCTGGTAGATGGTGTCTCCTACAGTTCAGCTCAGGGGTGTTTCCAAATCTGAGTGACCTCCTGTAAGAGGAAGCTGTTTGTCCACTGCAGCACTCAGGTGCAGCAATGGGATGAAGCCTGTTTCTAAAGGCACTTTAATTATCAGCCTTTTATTCACAGCTGAGAGAGGAGGGAGCATGACATGAAAACCCCAGTGATGGGATCATCACCCTGCAAAGGAGAGCAGGCAGTGTCACAGCCTTCTGGTGCCCCACAGATGTCTGGGTGGTACTGGGTTTGGCAGTCAAAGTGGTTTGTTTCTTTGGATGTATGAGCAGCTGGTGGAAGCAGGGGAGGACCCTGATGGACTGAGGTTCTGAGGAAGATCCCTGGAAAGCACTTCTGAGTGTGGTCAGGGTGAAGCCTTCAGCAGCCACAGGCAGGGGTGGCAGGACAAGGCAAAGGAGGTGCAGGGTCTGATGCCAGGAGCTTGGAGAAGCCAGGCTGAGTGGAAGGTACAGAATGCCCTGCTGCCTTTGTTCTTTTGGAGTTGCAGATAAGGAGCTGAGTGAAAATGCACTGTGGGCAGGCAGGTCTGTGTTTGAATGAGGGAGGGAGCATGTGAGCAGGGGTCAGAAGGACTGTCTTCTTTTGAAGGGTGTGGTTCCCCCATCTCTCTCTCTTCCAGCATTTCTGGCAGTATGGTCTTCTTGCAGGAGTAATTGCAATGCACTGTGTGTCATGGGCACCTCTTTTGTTAGGGACAGTGGACAAGAAGCATGGGTTTGCCCTTACTCTTCCTTTTCTATTGGTTTCTTTCCAAGTTGGATTTTTTTTGAGGGGTGAAATTACTGTGTTGCCCCATCAGCAGAGGCAGGAGAGGTGCAGGCAGCATGCCAAGCTGCCCTCCTCTTTCAGCCCCATGCAGCTTCAGCTTTGTGGCACTGTTCCTGGAAGGTCCTGGAGAAGCTTCTTCCTTCTTCCATAATTCCCTGCCCCCTCCTTCTCCTCACTGCCAGTCTGTGTGTCCTCAGCTGGCGCAGTCAAGGGTCATGCTGGGCCCCCCTCACCCATGGTCTCACTGCTTTCCCTGCCACTAATGCGTCTTCCTGCCTGTCAGGATATCCAGGGCTGCCCCACTGACCCCAGCCCTGGAACCGCTCTGCCTGCGCTGCGACAGGGGTTAATCAGTTTAGCTGCTGCCACTAAGTGAGTTAACACCTTGTGAGGGATCAATTCAGCTTTGCACAGATTATTTTGCCTTCTGCTGAATTGATCCATTAGGATCAGTTGCTAAAAATGTTATCATCTTGCCCATCGGTAGTTCACACCAGTGCCTTTGAGGCAAGGACTCTTAAGACACTTATTAGGGAGAAATTCACCTCTCCTTGTAGGACCAGCACAGAGCTGAGATGCTGCTTAAGTCCCACTAAATCCCTCGAAAAAGGGATTATGCTAAAAGAGGATTTCACTATGCATAAGCTTTGAGTGGGCAGAGAGGTAGGACAATCCAGAAGTGTTGGTGACCTTGCTCTTGTGTCTTAAATAAACTGATACGGCATACAAAAGTACTTGCCAGTGTCTTGGCCACCAGGGGTAGCCCAGTAGTTGGCCTGACAAGGGTTATATCTGAGCACAGGGGAGACACAGACAAAGCGATCCCGTTCTCCCCTTGGGCTGCACGTACACATCATGTGTCCAAAGTGTCACTGATAATCTCTGTCCAGGTCCTTCTGGCCAGCAGTTTCGCTGCATCCTCTGAGCAGGCTGCAAGCGTATGCTGGCAGGAGCTGTCTGCCTCTGCTTTTAGAGGAACAGCCTTGGGGTTAGCCTGCTATCTTCTGGGGTGCTAAACCCAGAAGTCCTTTGTGTGTGTATATATACATTTTCAAAGGCTGTCTAGTTGGTTCATGGGAGTTGGGTTTCTGTGGTGCTCCAGGATGATGTGGTTGTTTTCGCTAGAACTGATGTGCTTGTCTGTGGGGTGATGTACTCCCATTGATGCAGGACTGTGTTCAAATAATCCTGTGACAGATCCACCTTATCCACCTGGGAGAACTGTCTCCCTTGGCCTGCCCATCCTGTGCGCTGCTTTGCCACATGTGCTGCCCCTCTCCCTTGAGTCTGTGTCCTCATACGAGCCTTTGGGCATTTTCTCTTTTACTGTTGTTATTCTGGCCCATTTCCATTGCTAAATGAGTTACTTAGGTATTTTTTTAAAGTTCTTAACAGAGTGTCTCCACAAACCATCTGCAGTGCAGCCAGCAACCAGTACTACACCTGTCCGGGGAGGAGATGCACAGGGTTAATCCCAATAGTCCCATTATGGCACAGTGAGAGCCCAACCTAACTGGCCCTAGTAAGCCAACAAATCTGTGATTGCTTTCAGAATTGTCACCAGGCCTATATCATGGCTGGGCCCTGGTCTTGTCTTTCTCACTGGTGTTTTCTCCTTGTTTCCAGGTACTGGCGCCGAGCCTTGGGCATGCAGGTTAGATATGCAAACTACGATGACTATCAGTTTTGTTATTCCTATAGAGGAAGACCTGGGTACCGACCGTCCATCCTGATGTTACATGGGTTCTCAGCCCACAAAGACATGTGGCTGTCCATAGTCAAGGTGGGATTCCATTGCTGTCACGTTGCTCCTTACTGGGAATTGATGGTCCTGGGCTTGGGGGCAGTGGTGGGGAGGTCCAATGGTTGCATGCATGGCATGGGATGACTGCTGTAACATGCTGGGAACATGCTGCTTAGCTCCATGCCCACGGCTTGTTGCATCCCTTCACCCCTATAACAGGCAGAGCTGCGGGGGAGGAGCAGTGCACACCTGCTGCCTCCATGGGAAGCAAGTCTTGGCCATGCTCTCTCATCATGTCATTCTTGGTACATGAGTTGACTTATTCTGGTGCACGAGCAACCAGGGCTGCCAGGAGGAGAGTGACCCCTCCACTGCTCCCAGACGGACTCCCCAGTTGCTACCCCTGGGCTTTGCAGCAGTTTGCCTGCACTGTAACCACCTCTGGTTTGTTTCCTCAGTTCCTGCCAAAGAACCTGCACTTGGTATGTGTGGACATGCCTGGGCACGAGGGCACGACCCGCTCGGACTTGGATGATTACTCCATTAGTGGGCAAGCTAAGAGAATACACCAGGTAAAGCTCCAGCATCACATCACCTCTGCAGAGGGATGTGGGGATGCAAGGGACGTGAGGTTGTGAGGGATGCTAAGCCCCATGAGTCTGCCTTGTGTGGCCTCACTCCCTCCCTTCCCAGGCAGCCAGAGCCATCAGCCTCAAGCTTCTGCATTGAATTTCTCTAATGACCTGACCCCATGCTGTTGTTTCCTCTCTCCTAACAACGCTCCTTCTGCTCCCTGCCAGTTCGTGGAGTGCATCAAGCTGAACAGAAAGCCCTTTCATCTGGTTGGCACCTCCATGGGGGGGAATGTTGCTGGCGTCTATGCTGCTCAGTACCCAGAAGATATTTGCAGCCTGACCCTCATCTGTCCTGCAGGTGGGCAAGGCAGGGGAGGCAAGACACAGAGAGGGCAAGCAGAATCTGGTGCAAAAGCCCAGGGCAGTGCTGGAGGCAACATAGATATGTAGTACAAAGCATGTAAAAATAATTTGTATTTATACTCTGGAAATCTCTGGCAAGGCACAAGAGAAAATCACAGCTCTGTGCTGACTGCTCTTCTCCAGGAGTTTGGCGTTTGCCCCACTGTGCTTTGGTTAGAGTCAGGACTAGAGTAAATGGGACAAGTTCCGCCCTGGAGGAAAATGCCTTTTCCCTTGGGATGGCAGGCATTTTACACAGCATGTCTGCAGCCTCTCCCAGTTCAGGGGAGGGAATCAAGACTGCAACAAGAATGGCCTCCCCATTCTGGCCTCCTGAAAGCCCTGGTGTGCTGAAGGCCTGGGGCTCTGAGAGCTGGAGTGCTCTGACCTCACACCTTTGGATGCCTTAAGTGAGAAGAGCACTTGAGGGCAGGGCACAGCAGGGTGTCCCCTCTATCTCCTCTGTCCCCAGCATCCCCTGGACAGGGGGCTCAGGGAAGTCTGGGCATGACATGCTGCAGGAGGCATAGCAGGCAGGGAGCTTCTCTGCCAGGGAGGCTTTGCTCATCCCAGTTGTCATAGCAGCTCCTTTCCCCTCCCACACAAGGAAAGCGGCTTCCAGATAAGCATTAAGGAATGAAACAAAGCAAATGTTACCTAGCTACCGGGCTCTGGGGGCGTTGGGTTCCCACTCCCCTCTGGGAGAGATGTTGATTGCCTCTCTGGCTGTTTCTGGATGTGAAACCTCTGTCTGGGGGCTGCAGAAAGGTTTAGGATTAAACTGCTGGGGAATTTTTCCTCAGCGGTGCATGCAGATGGGGCTGCTGAAATTTTCTGTCCAACCCTGTGCAGTGGCAGCCTGGGCACTAGTGTTTGCATCCAATGACCACATAAAAATAAGCACTATGGCTTTTGCTGAAGTATTCATGCATGTCTATACCTCGTCCCATGCCAGCCTGTGGAGTTGGGTGTGCCAAGCCCTGGAGCAGAAGGGAGGCTGGGTATCTCTGGAGGCATATTGAAGTAGTTGTATGTACAGACGTTTTCCTCCCCTCTTTTTGTAAAATGTTTTTAAAGAGTGAGCAGGCAGGAAGCCAGAGGCAGGGATGAGGGAGGTCAGTACAAGGATGTTTGTTTTGTTTGGGCTGTTTGGGGGGATCTCATCTGGGTTATGGCTTGTTCATCCCTTCTCGTTTCACCCAGGCCTGCCGAGCACCACCGACAGCAAGTTCATTAAGCAGCTCCGGGAGCTGCAAGAGTCCAAACACATTGACAGGATCCCTTTAATCCCCTCGACGCCCGAGGAGATGGCGGACATGCTGAAGCTTTGCTCCTACGTTCGCTTCAAGGTGCCACAGCAGGTGAGAAGCTGGTTGTGGCAGCTGGGAAAGGGGGGCTTGGAGGTGGTGAGCAGATTTGCTTCTCCCTGAGCCTACATAGTGGCAACTGAGGCAATGCTGGGAGTAGAGCTAGAGCTACCAACACTGCCATCACCCAGGTGAGACACACCCAGCCCCACTTCCAGCATTTTTCCAGTACTTTCCCTTCAAACCCCCTTTTCCAAGCTCCCCCCGGCAGTCCCTGCTGGAATTCCTTCTCCCATGAGGTTTTTGGCAGCAGGCTGGGATGTAGAAGTGTTTTTTTAGTAAATATGGCTAATAGGAAGCATTAAATAACTAAGGCAGCTGTTGTCTGATGTGGAGGGGGATTGTTTGCTGCTTTTAGGTAAAAGTGATGGAAATGTTAACTGCGTCATTGTCAAGCGAGAGGGACTTGGCAAAGAGCTGGCTATTAAACTAGTTTTCCTTAGGAAGTCTTGGAGTGAGCAGATTGGAGAGTACGAAAAAAGAGTAAGGTTTCCAAGACCTTTTCTGGTTTTGGCAAAAGAATACAAGAAGGAAGAAAAGTGCAGTC
The DNA here is from genome assembly GCA_013390105.1 of Tichodroma muraria. Taxonomy (NCBI): domain Eukaryota; kingdom Metazoa; phylum Chordata; class Aves; order Passeriformes; family Sittidae; genus Tichodroma; species Tichodroma muraria. The sequence goes on along the minus strand of WAAG01088249.1, from coordinate 225,479 downwards.
ATGGCTGAGGTGGCTGCTGGCCAGGGGCAGAAACCAGGTCTGCATCATAAAAGATAATATTACTTGTTGCTGACATATATGTTGCTTAAGCATGGTTTCAGCAGCCCCACATGCTTAGGAAGAAGCTCATGCTGGGGCCAGACTTGCAGGGGAGGCAAGGGCTGCTCTTGAGTGCTCTTGGGCACGCTCAGCCCTGTGCAGAGCATGGGTCCCCTCCAGCACGGGTGTCCTCTGCTCTCCCTGCAGATCCTCCAGGGCCTTGTTGACGTTCGCATCCCACACAATGAATTTTACCGGAAACGTAAGTGCATGGTGGCAGCCTCCTCACTAGGCTTTCCAGCAGGATCCAGGGGCGTGGGGAGCAGCTGTTCCCAGCCCGTGTCCCCCGCACATGGGTGGGCCCCAGCATCCCCGTGCTGTCTTGCTGAGGGTGGGAGGGGGCAATGTCATTAACAGATTTGGGAACACACCTTTGTCACTTGTAGCAATGCACTGCCACCCCTGCTGCCACCCCCACTGGTGACAGGGTTGCTGCTTCACCCTCGCCCTTCCACCTGGGTTAACGAGTACCTATGAGGAGATGGTTTGGCTGAGGGCCCCTCTGCAGCTGGGCTTGGTGGCAGGGCAAGGACAGCCCATCATCGCCGCATGGGTTTCCCAGTGAGGGGATACTAGCAGGACTGGCCCACAGGGCCCCCTATGAGAAGAGAAGGCAAAACATTTCCCTGTAGGACTGACTCTCCTCTTGCCCCACTAGTGTTTTTAGAAATCGTGGATGAAAAGTCCAGGCACTCTCTCCATGAGAACATGAGCAAGATCAAAGCACCCACACAGGTCATCTGGGGAAAGCAGGACCAGGTAGGCAGCGCCTTGCGCATCCCCCACAGATCTGTCTCTATCTCTGCCTGTGCCCAGCCACGGGGGCACGGTGGGGGCTGTGCTGCTGAGCTGTGCACTGCTCTGTGGGGAGCTGGCACATGTGTCCAGGTCCCCAGTGGATTTGGACACAGGGGCTCAGCAGGGTGATGGGCAGAAAGCTGACAGACATCTTTCCAGAGAGAGGAGAGGGCAGTGTCTGGGCTGGGGAGTGCTAAGGGGCAGGTGGGGGGTAGGTGCCAGCACTGAAGCAGGTGAGGGCTGGGAAGAAGAATAAAATGTCTGCAAAGAGAGTTGTCCTGGCAACTGGGAAGAGATGTGCTGTTTGTGGGCAGGCTTAGAGGCAAAATCTTAGGAATTGTTTCAGAGGCAGGAGTAGGAGGGAAGATGTGGGAGGAAGCAAGTTACAGGCATGCAGAGGGCTCTATAAATGCAAAAATGCAAGTGTTTGCTTGCAATGATACCTCTGCATTGAAAGGGCAGCCAAAAAGCATACAAGAGAGTTCCCTGCTGACTGGCACCATGCAGCCTCCCTGCCCTGGCCCCAGGAGGGACACTGGCATCATAAGGACTGTGTCTGCATCCCTGCTCCACATCTCGGTTGTACCCCAACAGGGTCTCTGCAGTGTCCAGCAAACCCCATCTGTGACTGTGGCAGTGACTGTTTTTCCCTCTGCCATCCAGGTCTTGGATGTTTCTGGTGCCAGTGTTCTAGCAAGCGCTATTCCAGACTGCCATGTGTACATCCTGGAGAACTGTGGGCACTCAGTGGTGGTGGAGCGGCCCCGCAAGACAGCCAACCTCATCCTGGAGTTCCTGGCGCTGCTGCACAGCATAGACAACAACAAGAAGCAGGCATGAGCGTGGCAGGGAGCCAAGTGCCCATGCCAGGTTAAATTGTAAAGTACTGCAGCTTTGATATGTTCTCAGGGATCTTGTATGTGTTGGGTCAATGTGCCAAAGTCCCTGAGGAAGATAGAATCACTGATACCTAAACCTATAGCACCACTGGCACAGCAACCTGGGGCCATTGAGCAACCTCCATAGATGCAGGCACAGAAGCAGAGTATCTCCCTTTTCTACTTAGAGGTAAGGTAGAAATGAGCTGAAATCACCCAGTGCTCATCACACAGCCACCCATTTTACCTGGGTTACCAGCACGTAGTTGTTCATGACATTTACCTAAACTGTATATGAAATGTAGGAAGATATCTGGAATCCTGGACTGAGACTGAGACTTACAATATTTTTACTTCTTAGAGTCCATTGTGTTGCATGCTGCTGTGCTGTAAGAGAACCCCCAAGTGCTCCAGGCGTCTGCTTGAGTGCTCTTCGTGTAGCTCCTTATCTCATGATATATGCAGAGAACAACAGAAAACTTCATATGTGGAAGTCGAATGACTGTATGTGCAAAAATGTTTACACTCTGAGTGGGTTTTTCTAAATCTCTGAATAGCTCCTGTGTATATGTAATGCCTTAACGTTGCCCAGGGTGTGGTGTCTGTGCAGAACCTTGCCCGGGGTTGGTTCTACCTGAGGGTGAACACAGCCAGTGACAACGGGGTGCAGGCAGCAGCTTTGCCACCACTGTGGGACCGGGGCAACGGAACCGCCCAGGGTGATTTGGCCCCTGAGCCCGAGTCAGCAATAAGCCCATGGCCAGGGTGTGATTCAGCCACCTCGGGTGAACTCTTGTCTCAGCTCCTCTATCACACCGTGCTGCTGAACACCTGGATGTAAATAACGATTTTCTTAATGAATTCTGTGAATTCTGCAAAAGCCAATGCCACCGGAACAGGCGTGAGGGGTGGGAGGGTCTGTGTGTGTGTGACCAGCGCAGGGAATGGTGAGGAGGGGTCCGCTCTCCCGCGAAGTGCTGGGCGATGGTGGGGAAAGGTACAATGTACTTCTGCATCCTCTCCATGACTACAACTCCTGACCGAGTGAAACTATGGTAGAAACAGGCAATACAGGCAAGCTGCACTTTACAGCCTGCAAGGTGATGTTCAGGGATGGATCCTGCACCCCTCCAGGTGTGGTCCCTCACTGCCTGTCCCAGGGACAGAGCGCTGGTCCCAGTCTCAGGCAGGACCAGTGGGTGCTGGAGGGCAAGGCAGTGTGAGGTGCCCTCAAAGGCAAAGCAGCAGGTGGCTGTCACCCCTCAGTCACCCCCAGCCCTCCTCAGGTTTGTGGTGCTGACAGCTTCCTGAGGTCTCCGGATCTGTACATACGTCTGAAACTCCCCGTCAGCTTCTTGGCTCTTTTTAAGAGAAGAAACATCGTTCTTTTAGAAAAATAGAAGTTTGCTGTTAATTGCTTGGTTATTGTTTCTACTACAGGAGTTGATTTAAAAACTGAAATTGCTGATAGTTTTATGTGGTAAAAGCCAGAAAAACTTGTTCGTTATCTATATGGTTTCCCATTCCACAGATTGCTGTATGCAAAGGATTTATATGGCTATTAAAATCTAGTGATTTAAGGAGTCCATGGCGCAATGACTTTTTTTCCTTTGAAGAAGAAGGTTGCTGTGGTGGGGGATGACACAGGGGTCTTGCTCTGCTGCTTTTTTCCTCCCTACATTTCTGGGAGATGCAGGTTTTGGCTCAAGGTATATTTCATAATGGAAAGAGAGATGTTGAAGACCCAGAAGGCTCAAGTCTCATTTCTTCAATGACAACACACATTTTCCTTTTTTTCATTTTATTAGGAGGCAGTGGCACCAAACACTCTAGAAGGAAAATAGAACCTCAAGGGGCAAGGAAATTAGGTTTTAAGCACCAAGATTGCTCTTAAAACCCTTGCAAGCATGTTAAATCTCAATTTCATCTATTATTGCAAGTCTTACTAAATTCATACACTGTGCTAGGAATAACATTACATCAATTTACAGGCGAAAGTATTTGCATTTCTCCATTCCCCAGAAGGCTCTTGAGGCTCAGCAGCTGCATTGTTTGCCAGAGGAGGGAAGGCTGAGGAGCATCTTCCTGGCTTCTGATCTCCCTGCCCGTGCCCTGCCACTGCTCCACTGCTGCAGTGATGCATACATCAAGGTGACCCTGCATCAAGGTGAATGAATGATCTATTAATGATCACAGCACAGAGGTGGGAGGGGGCTTCTCCCCACAGGTAGGGGCTGAGGTTGGGGTGGTTCAGGGCATCTGCATCATGTGTTGCAGCCTCTTGTAGTTCGTCAATAAGGCCCCTCAGGTCTATATTGGAGGGGGCCCAGACTGGCCCCACAGCAGCTGAGCCTGCTGGAGAGGCAGGGATGTAAGCTGCCTGCACCTGCAAACACACCTGGCTGCTGCTCCTATTAACCCTCATTTCCTGCTGGGAGCCAGAAAAGACCCACACCAAAGAGGACTTCCTCCCTTGGTTTTGGCTGCTGTCCCCTTGGCACTGAGCCCCCAGTGAGCCCTGGTCACCATCCAGGTACGCGTGTGTCTCTAGGCTGGTTATGGGGCTTGGGAAGGGGCAGAGGCTTTGGCTTCTCTGGGTGGGTTTTTGTGTCTTGAGGGCAGAACTGATGGAACCATAAGGAAACTACTGGATCCCAGTTGTGGCAAGCCCAAGTACTGGGAACCTGCACAGAGCCTGAGCATCCTGGTGTGTCGGAAGGGAGGAGGTGTACTTCTGATTTGTTGCCCCATGCATACGTAAAGTACTGCTCTCCTTGTAACCACGTGGCTAAACCGGGTCTGCACTGGGGCTGGGCTGGGTCAGGAGGCTCATGGCTCACACAAAAGCTAAGTGAGGAGTAGGCCCTTGCCTGTTGTGGGTCTTGATAAGGCTGTTGCACTGTATCCTGAAAAGAGGCTTCAAAACACAATAGGGCTGGCTTGAAATAAATCTAATACTGCCTCTGAGCAAGCTGTTGTGCTGCTGAGTGTCCAAGTCTGTGGTGGTACCTGCTCCTGGAGTGTCACTGGGAGCAGGAGGGACAGAGCTGGTGGCAGCCAAGTACCTGGGTACTTGGTGTGTACCCAGTTGATGTTGTAAGGGGAAATGTGATGGCCTTGAAATGTGGACCTTCAGGGAAACCTGGACTGGGTCCTGTCCCACACAGCTGCAGACATATGCTTGTCTGCAGTGGAAAATCGTCTTTCTCCCTTTCTTCCCCAGCAAAGGAGATTAATTAACATTTGCTGCCTTGTGGGAGGGTTCCACCAGCACAGGTCTGCACAGAGCATCCTCTGAAGGAGAGAGCGATGCTCAGGGGGTCTGGCACTATAGTTTGGGTGCTGTAGTGGGTGTTCCCCACTCTGGCAGGCCACCACTCAGCTGAATGTTCCCCTGACCCAATGTGTGTCACAGTCCTTTTAGACACATTATTTCTCCGTGGAAGCCAGGATTAGAGTGCCCTGGAGCATGGCTCCCTCACCCACTGTAGAGGGGGCACCGCAGCCCCAAAGCCCTGTCCCTGTAGTGACGGAGGGTGTTCCCTGTGCTGCCTGTGGCTGCCTTGTGACATGACGAGGGGTCCCCTGGCAGGACCCTACAGCTGAGACTCGCAGCGAATGCAGGAAAAGACATACAAGATCAGGCAGGGGGTTCGGGTTTGGATGTTTTTCCTTCTGGGAGGCCGTTTTCCGAACAGGAGCCTCTTGGGGGCGGTTTGGGGTTGTTTATTAAACACTCGCTGAGCCGCAGGTAGTCGGTGACTTCTCCCTGCCATTGCCTGCCCGACAGCGCTGCCTGTCTGCTGCCCCTGCCCGCAGCTCCAGACACGGAGAGCAAACCTCCGTCTTCCTTTCGTACGGAGAAGACAGGCTCCTAGGTCGATATGGATCTTGCTGAGGCCGTTTCACTATATCCTGGGAAGAGGCTCCAGAACACGACAGGGCTGGCTTGAAAAAAAATCTAATACTGCCTCTGAGCAAGCTGTTTTGCTGCTGAGCATCCAGGTCTGTGGTGGGAGCAAACAGCCATGAGCTGGGTGCTCTGACGGGGTGACAAGAGCTCCCGCAGTTGCCAGGAGTCAGGCACACAGCAGACGATGCCATCTCACCCCTCTCAGAACCCCACTCTTTCCCAGAAACCGCCGTTTCGCTCTGGAGAACAGGACCCACACCCTGGTGTGTTCTCTATTGATTTTATTTTATTTGCTTTGTTCCGGGAAGGCTGCACAGCAGCACTGGGTGCGTGGGCAGGTTTCTGGCAGCAGCGCTGGGATTTGTGCTTCCCTGTGGGTTTGCGGAGCATTCCTTGGCCTGGGCTCTGGCTCACCTCTGTGCAGGTGACCTGCATTCCTGGGTGGATAACGCAAAGTCCTCTCAAGGGACATTCAGCTGCAGGGGAGGCTTCACTCAGGTCTGCCATGGCCTCTGCCTCTGCCACCCAAGCATTGGGAATGCCCAGGAGAGCTTGAGTACCAGGTCAGTGTCTGTCTGTGCACTGAAGGAGCAGTCTATGCCGCTCCAAAGCTGTTTCATGGGATAGTAGTAATGTAGAGCTGGGAGAAATCTTCAGAGGCCATCCCTAGATCATCCTCTGCATGAGCCCTGAATGTTCTCACTGGTCTTGGACACTCCACCACCGTTCCCCAGGAGCTGATGGGCTCAGAGGGCATCCTAATGAATAGCCTGAAACTGTTGAAATTTAAGCTTATTACTTTTCCTATTCCCATGGGATGCTGGCAGAGTGTCCACAGCTCCCTCTTTCATGTTCACAGATCTCCTGTGTCCAGAATAACATCCTGCAGGCTTTGGCTTCAAACAGCGGGTATCTTGCGACAGTGTTTTAAGGGCAAACATCCTAGTCAGTTTGGTTAAAAATAAATAAATAGTAACAATAACAACCCCTCCACCACCCCAAATGAGGTGCCTCAGCCTATGAGTCACCCTTTCCTGCAACCTTGATCCCCAGCCTGCTTTTGCACACTGGTTATTAATACCTGGAAGCAGAATACTGCATAAGTCTTTACAAAACTACATCCTCCTTTGCCCACCCCTTTTTTTTGTCTATTTGCCAAGATCATATGTATTCTACCACAGCCCTCCAGCACATCCCCTTGGGGCAGTCTCAGCTGAGCCATTGATGGAGCTGTGGAAAATCTCCCACTGTCTCCTCCCCCTTCCACAGGGAACCACAGGTAACTAATGGAAAGAATTTTGCTGCATGTTTTGCAGCCATCTTGCAGGTTGAGTTAATCTTGAGTTTCTTTATTTTTCCAGTGGGAATGAGAGTCTTGCTGAGCAAAAATCCTACTAAAGAAATACAGTCCTTGCTGCTCCCTTTGCTTCCAGGGCCTGTTGCCCTATTGCAAAGGAAAATCGATTTGGAGCAACATGACTAATTCTTGTTATTGACCACCCTGACCATTTCTAGGTGCTTTGTACTTCCGTTCCCAAGTTGTTCGGGGATGCCATGGGGACCAGATCCAATGCCTGGAACATATTTGCCTTAACGTAAATAACCCTTGATGGTATCCATGAGGTTGGGAAATATTTGGAGTCCTGCCTTTGACCCTGTAGGCAGGAGAGGCCACTGGCTTGTTTGCAGGTCCGGGTGAAGGCTGGAGGACATGGGGCCGCTTGGGACCATGAGCGTTGAGAATGGGGACCTCACAGGTGCTTTTGTGACCAGAGGGTCCCCATCCTCGACACCCGTGGCATCCCAAATTTCAACATCCCATCTCCCCAGCAGTTGTGGCGAGATGACACCAGGTGGCAGCAAGGGACCAGCACGGGGAGCTGCCGCAGCACTCAGAGGGGAGCAGAGAGAGCCGTACTGCTGCACCCCCTGCTCCAAACTGCACTCAGAAGGGGTCCAGCTCGTTGCTTGGGGCTGATGTCCGGGCGGGACTCTTTCTGTGGGAGCTGGGTCCTGCATGCGTCCCCAAGCCATGTGTTACCCATCCAAGGGCAAAGCCCAGCATTCCTGTCTCATGCTTGGAACTGAGTGCTCTTGGGTCAAATTCTCTCCTTCCATAAGACGACCAGACTTTGAAGTTTAAGGGCAAGTCACCCCTGCAAGGAGTTAAATAATTAACCTGTTTTGCAAGAGTCTCAATTTGGCCCACAAGCAAACCCCTCTGTGCTCCTGGGGATGCTGTCACCTGCTCACAAATGTTGGTCTTGGGTTCTGGCTCAGAGGGGGGTGATGTGAGGGACGTGAAAGAGGAAAACTAAGTGGTGCTGGGCCAGGCCACCACACTCCTCTCGTCTCTGCAGATCTCTTTTCAGAATCCACTCCCTTGACAGCAGTTCCTATCTGAGCAACCAGAGAACTGTGGTCAGAAGGGCTCCTGCAATTTTCCCTGCAGTGCTCAACAGCTACCAACCTGGATTCAGTTTAGTGGGAGACACACCTGTCCACAGGTTACCTGGCAGTATTCTCTGTCTCAGTGCCTGGCTTTGGTTTAGCTGTGTTTGAAGCCCGAGCAGGCTGCTCTGGGTGGAGGCCAGTGCGGCGCCAGCACACAGAAATGGGATCAACAGCTTCTTCCTGTTGTGCAACTGCTGTACAGCCCACGTAGAGAATTTTTGGGAGATTTGTCAGGGCTTTTGTTTTTTTCAGTTAATATTTATTTGCTTGTTTTGGGTCTTGTTTTCACAAACAAGGAATGTTTATGTTTAAATAGTACAGGCTGAGAGGCGACATGAACCTTGCCTAGCCGGCCCTGAAGTGCTGTGTCCTGCTCCAGGAGCTCCCTGTGCCCACCCCAGCTGCCCTCACCTGCCCAGACCTGGCTTCCCCTGAGCATGACTCCCCCAGTCCCACTGGCTCTGGAGCTGGGATTCTGGCACAAACATTATTTACAGATTTGTCTAGCAGCCTGCACATGTTTCTGCTCTTATATAATAGTTCAGCCCAGGGTATGAGCCCACTCATCCATCCCCTACACACACAGGGCCCTGGGTTTTGGGTAACAAGGCTCCTGCTCCAGACCTTGTGCTGGAGGCAGGGACAGTTGATCTCATCCCACTTGTGTAGAGCCCCACATGAGCCCTGCCCATGGGGCTTCAGGCTCTTGACCAGACAGGACTGAGACGTGAGCTCCACTCTGCTCTGAAACATGCTAAATGCCACTTCCCTACTCCCCACTTCCAGTTTGGTTTTCTCCTCGCTGGTCCTGGGGTGAAGAAGGAGTAAGGCACAGCACCGTGCTCTAACCTGCATCTTTATAGCAAGACTCATATTTACTGGATTTCAGGCATTTTCTCTGTGTGTACTCCTGATTTCACTGTGTTTCTGCTTGTGGTTCCCAGAGCAGGCACAGGGATGCAGGGTGTGGGCATCGAGCTTCCTGAGGTGAAGCTGTTTGTGATATGTAGGGGGAAAGCAGGGAAAAGCTGCAAAACCCAGGGGCCAGAGCAAGAGATGTACGGCTGACGTGCTTGTCCATGCTACAGAGGGCATCAGGGCATGGGCAGCATTTGGAAAAACAACCCCTGGAGAGGCTGCTAAGGCTGGCAGGAGCTTGGCACCCTGACCCTTGAGGGATGAAGCCCACATGCTCATGGTGCCATTGGCACGTGTGCCATCCCTGGGCTGGGATGCTCTGTCACCAGTGGGGAGTAGGATAACCCTCTCCCCATCCCCATGTGCTGGGCACCAAGAGCTGGTGGCATCACCAGCTGCGGAGAGTGACCCATGAGCGGCTGGCACTGAGGGGCTGTGAGATGGGGCAGGTGTTCTCCTTGGCCCCTCGCTCTTGGGTGGGTGCCATGGGGAAGCAGTGCTCTCCTCTCTGCCTCCAGCCCTTCCCACCATGCCAGTGGCCCACCAGTGAAAGGCAGCTCCTGGGAGGTGCCCATGGCTGGGTTGGGAATGGTGGATGAGATGAGGCAGTGAGCAGCTGCCTGCAAAAAGCTTTTTCAGGCTGTTATTTAGGTCATCCCTAGGGTCCCCAGGAGCCAGGTGACTGTGCCCTCGTGCTGGGTATGCCACAAACCAAACACTTGTCACTTGACTTCACCACAGCCCTGGGACACTGCTCTCTGGGTTTGCCTTTAATTGAGTGAGCAAGGTGCCTGCCAAAGATCAGCTTGGGGTCAGTTCCAGATCTCCCGGGTGCAATCCCGTGCCAGGCAGGGAAGCAGGGAGCCTGATATCTTGCCCTGATGACCGAGGGAGGCTGGTGTTCAAAAGGCCACCAAGGGCTGACAGGCAGTGTGCCCAGGCACCGCCCTCCTGCCTGCTCAGGGTTGCACAGGCGGGACTATGTATTTAAAACTCTGTGTGTCAGTGTTGGGGTTGTGAGTTGCTCCTACACACAGGAAAGTTATTGACTGTGCCAGTGGGTTCAGCTGGAGTTATTCACGTTGCTTCAAAAGACTGAGGGATCCCCAGGAAAGGGAGCAAACTACTGCAGTGGCATCAGCCAGCTCCTGGGACGGGAACATCGCACTGCTCCGGAGAGCACAAACCCTTGGGGAGACGAGTGTGAGGGCAGCCTTGGAAAGTGCCAGCCTCTCAGTGGTTGTGTTGGGAGGTTGAGTGGGAGAAACACAGAGGCTGTGTTTCTGCCACTGAAATAGTGGCAGAAACCTTTGTACAGTCCTATCTGTGTCTTCCCCATTATAAAGAGCACAGCAAGCTTTTTTGATAAAGCTGCCATAAATCAAAAGCTGAACCAGAACCAGTATCTGTCCTGGGATGTGCCCTTGAGTTCCAGGCTGCAGGGATGGGATGTGACACTGGTGTTCCTCTGCAGCATGTTTGTGGTCAAAGCTCAGTCCCACCATGCTCACACCTCTCCCTGTGCTGAGGACAGCTGGTGCCCTGTCCCCTTCCCTTTGTGGAGGGACAAAGGTTGGTGAGCGGTTGAGAGCGGGTCCTCCCTGTTTCCCTTCCAAATACCAGCAGCAATGAGGTTCTCAGAGCTCTTTTGGGGAAATTAGAAGCACTTTGTATAAGGTTTAGTCATCGGGGGTGGGGCTCAGTCTCCTGGGGCCATTGTTGCAGCTGGAGTGGCTCTTCCAGCTTTGTCACCAGTGGGAGCTGGTTCCCCATTTCCAGGCTCTGCGCTGCCTCCCATCCTTAATAATCACCATGTTCTTCAGAAATCTGCCCCCAAGTAATTTCAGGTCCCATGCCAGAGCTGACAACACCCAAGACCTGGTGTCGGACACCCATCCCCCTGCAGCCCTGCCTGTGCGCCTTCAGCATGACCAAATTTTGACCATTAAACCTCTCCAAGCAGAGAGGATTGCAAAGCAATCCTGTTGCCACAGGCTGGGCTGAATGGCACCATGTGGTGTTAGAATTGCCAGAAATTACCTTTTTGAAACTTTATTTGCAACTGCCTGCTGCTTTACCCTCTCTCAGCTGGAGGGCTGGCAGCACATGAGACAGGTCACCGCCTGAGGCAGTCGCTGCTGAAATCATTTTAGATGTGGCCAAACCCAGCACAGCATCACCTCTGCATAACCAGAAAAGAAATGTAAAATCTAAAAGCAAATATAAGATATTATTGCATTACAGGTACTGGCACCCTGTGGCATGAGTCTGGCCTGACCTGTGGCATCCTCTCACTTCTCCCAGACGCTGTCCTGCTGGCACCCTGTGCCCCCAGGGTTCATGCAGGGAGCCGAAACAAAGGGACTATGCAGCCATAGAGAAGCTGTCTGCCCCCCCGCCAAAGCTGTGGTTTCACTGGAGCATTTTAGAGGAGAACATGGTGACTCCATGAGCTTTCCCAATGGAAAAAGCCCCCCTTGCTGTTGCTTTGTTTTTTCTGGTGCCCTCTCTGCTAAATGCCGCCTTACAGGGTGAGTTAGTATTTTTGATATTTTTAGACGCCTCTCAGCCCAGTGTCAGGACTCTGTAATTAAAGGAACTGTTTTGGTAGTTGATGTTGCCAAGCTGGAGCTCTTGGTTCGAAGCCTTCCCAGAAGTATGTGCAGTGCCAGCGTCCTGTCCCAGTGAGGGGATGGCCATGCTGGGAGGGACAGGATCCCTTTGGGCACCTGCCCACCCTGTCAGAAGGGATGGAGGGGCTTGAGGGGCACAGACATGGTGGGCTCTGTTTTTTCAAGACTTGAGACTCTGGCGCTGTGGAGTCCCTGTGCTGCTGCTCCCTTGATGAAGGTGGCAGGCAGGGCGGCACGATGGAGACCAGTGCACCAAGGCCTCTTCTACTGTGTCCTCTGTGCCCTCATTGTATCTAGAGCATGTCCCTTCTCCAACCCTCTCATTGGGGTCGCTTGTCCCAGAACCTGACTCTGCCTCTGAAGGTTGGGCAGCACCTGTCTGAGCCAGCAAAGCCTATTTCCCTTCACAAGCTGAGATAAACCTAAAAATAACCTTGTTATCTTCCACTTGATCCAAATCAACATCAGTCCCAGCTATAAATAGCCATGCATATGTCGAGGTGGGTTGCAGGGTGTGGAGCATGGTGGGGGCACTGTCTCCTGTTGGGGGCTGACCCCTTTGGAAGGGCAATGCACCAGGTCTCTGCACCAGGCTGCAAAGCTGCTGCTTTGGCCCCACCATGCCGGCCATGCTTGAGAAGGGCTGTGCCCCCAAGGTAGCTGCATGCCAATGGGTGCAGAGGCTCTGTCCCATTGCAAAACAGGTCCCAGAAATAGCTGGATAAACACTACCCCATGTGCCCTTTCTGACATGGGGCCTTGCCCAACATGTTACCCGAAAGTCCTCTGGCGCTGTCACAGCTGCAGGGCCTGGCCTGGAGGGTTTGCTGTGTGAGTCCTACCCGGCCTCCTCCTGCCCATGGTCTCACCCACACTGACGTGCTGTGCCATGCTGTGCCATCCAGGGCTTGCTGCAGCCCCTGTGGTGCTCCATGGTTGCCAAGGCTGGGCTCCCGGCACACTATAATTTAATACTTTCACCCCAGAATTTGCTGCTCCCCTGTGCCAACCGTCCCCAGCCCCAGGGAGCTGTGAGTTCTCCCAGCTGCAAATGCAAAGAATTTTTGGGATGGAGGCAGCAAAAGAAACTGTCTGAGGAGAACATGGTAGGGCTTGGTGGGTCAGTGAGGAGGGTGAGCAACTAAATGGATATTTGGAATAGGAACCTGTGCTGTTCCCTCCAGTTTAGGAAGTAATTGTTACAGTGGTTAATCTCTTGGCTTAGCCAATTGGAACAGCCAAACTGGGACAAATTCTTTCTTTTGCAACTGCATGTACCTGCTGGGAATGGGTGCTGTCCACTCAAGGCATGGCCATCTGTCCTCATACACATCACCAGGCAGTGATGTCAAGCTGGCACATTTCACACCAGCTCCAAGGTGTGGTTTCTTCTGGCCTGGCTGGGTGATGCCTGATGGCAGTGGCAGCCACATGTCTGTCCACCTGTCTCTCTCCCCAGCTGCTCCAGATTGGGAAACGCCTGTGGTGGCATGCTGGGTGAGGGAAATGATGCAGTGATCTGCAGTGTGCCAGTGGGGAGCCGGGCCCTCGTCCTGGCACCAGCAGGCACACGCAGCAGCAGTGCAGGAGGGACAGAGCAGGCTGGTACTGCACCAGCTGTTGTGCCACTGGCCAGTAGGTTAGGAAACCAGAGGTGTAGGTGCTGCAGTTGGAGTGATACTACAGCTTGGGGCTGTTTTGGGGCTCAGGGTCACAAGCAGCCCTTTGCAGAAGGGCTGGGCCTTTGCTGGCTTTGCAGAAGTGGCAGGACAGGAAGTCCACAGTGTCCCCAGCGTCTCATTCTGGGCCCTGGCCAGTGCCCTTGCACTTCTCTCTGAGCACTGAAATTAACCACCAGCATCAAAGAGGACTGGGGTTAAAAAAGAGAGGAGAGGTTTTGTTTACTTGAATCAAAAATAATGTGTGGCAACGCATCTTCTTCCAAGGCAAACACTGCAGGAGCCTGTCCGTGCTAATTTGGGAAGCTGAAAGGGAGTTAAATAAAAACATGAACGTCTGACAGGGAAACAACTGGTCTCGTGCACTAAAACAGAGCCAGGGACGCCAGTGAGCTGGGACTGGAGCTGGAGGAGCTGGGGCAGGCCTGGGAGGGAGGGGTGAAACCCAGGGCAGCAGGAGGGAGGGAACCCGCTGTGCTCCAGCATTGTGCAATAAGGGATAATTCACTCTGTGCTGAGCCCTGCGCCAGCAGCCAGGTCCAGCCTGCATCCTGTGTGGGCAGGGCTGGGGTGCTTGCAGCCAGGGGATCAGCTTGTGCGCTGTGCAGGGCGTTTGCATATCTGTGTGTCCACCCACTGTGCTTGGGACTGAAGCTTGGGACCCAAATGGGCCACGTGGGGAGACACACAGACCCCCAAAACTGGTGTGTGTGGCCAGAACTGCAGGAAGAGAAGCGTTACCTCCCACCACTCTCATGATACTCTAAATGGCTGTTGTAGTCTCCAGCATGGATGTTGGCACTGGTAATGTGTCACCACCCTCGGTAGCAGTAACTTGGGGGTCGGCACACCCTGGGGACCCCCTTGCAAAGGCTGCAGGAGGATGTGGAGTGGTGATGCCCCTGGCCTGGCAGCAGACATGGTGTGGGAAGGGGTCCAGGTGCTGCGGCTGCAGGACATCCCCTTCAGCTGTGTTTCTGCTGCAGGTCCTTTGTGTGCCCCAGGCAGGCAGGGAAGCCCTGAGCTGGGCAATGCTGCTGCGCGGTGCAGAGCAGGCAGCCGAGCTGCAGCGGACGTGGCTCCAGCTCCCCGTGCTGCCCGGTGAGGTGGCAGAACGTGACACCTCCGATTGATGCTGAGCGTCACCACAAGGCTACTGAAAGGCCTCCGGCGTGTCACCGTGCCACTGGCACCCGCCCACGGAGGTGTGACCACAGGGAGCCGGATATGAAAACCAGCTGCTTTAGTGAGCGCGGCGGTGTGTTTGGGCACGGGGAGGCGTGTGCGACATCCGTACCTGCTGTGGGAACAGCTCGGGCTGTCCTGGGCTGCAAACCTGTTCTGGCAAGTTTCTGTGTGCTCTGAGGGGACCTGGGAAATGCCCCCAGTGTCAACTCTGCCAGGAGCTGAGGGGCTCCCCAGTGCTGCAAAACACTGACAGAAGCCCCTGCGGAGTGTTGAAGAGGATGGGACCCAACCGAGCCTGCTGGGGCAGGACGGGGATGGGGAACCAGCCAGCAGGTTTTCTGGGGCTGCTTCTGTGTGGCTGCTGGGACATTCTCCATTTGGTATGGTGCTCGAACTTGCTCAGTTCCAGTCCCATTGCAGCTTTCCTGTGGTCAAAAGCAACTAAAATTTTGCCTCTGGGGTCAGAACTTAGTAACACGATGGTCAGCAAGACAAAATAACTTTGCATGGTGAGACACCAGGGTACCAGCACCAAGGGCCACAGAAGCCCCACATCATCAAACACTAGAAATTGTTTCTGAGTTAATGGTAGAGCTGAGCCTTGGCTGTGCAGGAACTATCTGGTGAAAGGGTTTTGAGCTACAGAGGATGTGTCTTGGGAAGGGGTGAACTTCAGCCCTTTGTTTACCAGCAGAAATGTGCTGCCTTGACAGTCAGGACCTGTCAGTCAGACCTTACTTGCTCAGGATTTTTTACATTGGCATGGTTTGGCTTCACGTTCTCACCTGCTTTCTGCGGAGTGGGGAATGTCCCACCTCTCAAAAAGGGATTAATTGCTTGTCTGTATTTTTAGCCAGTATAGTCTGAAATTATCTGAAACTGGAGCAAAGGGGAATGTGGCACCAGGGAGGTCAGAACCTCAGGGGTAGCTGTTTGAGCTGCACCCTGGTAAGCGTCCAGCTGGAGCTGCCGGAGCAGATACCAAGGAATATAGGATCATGTACAACACCCAAAGCAAGCAGAGCTACCCACAACCCCCAGATCTGCACCTCTGCTAATGACAGGGCTGGATGGCTCTGGGGGTGGTTGGCACAGGTCAGTACTTCAAAGAAAGTACGTGTACATCTGGCCGTGCCAGCTTCTTAAAATAACCGGATAGCAAGTCTGTTTAATGCAAGGAGAGTAAAATCAAGGCAGTTTCTCGCTTTCTCTTTGGCACAGTCCTGAAGCAGAGGGCTCCAGGAGAGCTGTGCAGACATACCAGCCAAGCTGCAGCAGTGCCTCACCACTCTCATCACAGAGAGACATTTTTCAAGGCTGAACCACATACACTGCTCCGATGGCTGCCCATGCCTGTGTAACCCCAGCCTACTCCTCTGGGGTGAATATAGGCTGATGTCATTGTTAGTAATATGACACATGGGCATTTTCCCCAAGGGTATTTCTTTGAGAAATTGAACTGAGGAATGACCTTCCACTAAGTACAGTTAATTGCTAACAGGAGCAGGAAGTTGAGGGGTGCCAGCCCTGATGCACAGAGGTGAGGCAGGGGAAGGGAAGGAGCCAGGGTAATTCGGCATTCCCTTCCCATCCAGATAAATTTGCAACACTTTCCAAAAATAAGTGACTCAGCCCTGCCTGGCTTCCCAGAACAGAGGACCCTGGAGCAGGTAAGTTCCTGTGAGAAGCCATTGGCTGGCTCCAGCATCAGATGGCTGTGGAAGGGGAGCATTGCAGGGATTTTTCCTGGAAAATCATTACATGTTTGACTCAAGTTGCCCTGAAAGAAGCAAGCACAGCCTGGTCCCCACTGAGCTGCACAGCAGGGAGATGATGTCACATCTGTTGGGATCACGAGCCTGTGTGGGACACCATTGCCTCCCTCTGCATCAGCACGGTGGGATGTCTCATAAACCACAATTAAATGGTCCCTGCTTAGCCTGCTTAGCTCAGGGCATGCAGGACCCCAAGCCGGGAGGAGCTCTGACTGTGCTGGGACAGAAGGTTCGGGCTTTGCCCTGTGCGTCACCAGCCCAGGGGGTGACTTCTCTGTGGTTTCTCCCCAGAACACTGGCAGTTGACAGCCAATTTTGTCTGTTCCCCTTCCCTGCTGTGCCCTGGGTGCTGTGAGGGTGGTTCTATGTGTCCTGGGGGCCCAGGCAGTGGGCCTTGCTCCTCTAGGGATTTCTTCCCCTATGGTTTCTGCAGAGGGCTGAAGGCTTCGAATTGCTGAAACCAGCACAGTTGAACCCAGAACTTCCTACTGCCCAGCTGTGTATACAAGAGAATACTGGTGTGGGGACTTGGGCAGTTGCCTCCTCATCCCTGCAAGAGCCCTTGCCACTGGGCTGGGAAAGGTTTATTTCCTCAAGCATATTATAACCCATTAATTAGGTAATGGACACTGTGGGTTGAGGTTTGAGTTTCACCCACTCTGGTGTCAAATGGAGGTCAGGCTCTTGGCTAGTCCCCTGCCCTCATTTAAGAGCTGTGCTGCCTGTGGCTGCTATGAGGGCAGAAGAGCATCTCTGCTGCCTGCCCATGCCACCCCAGCCTGGATGGAAGAGATCCATCTGCCCCATGAAGGCTCATTGCATCATTGCCAGTGTATCCACTCGTCCTGCAGCTCTCCTCTGTCATTTTAACATGCTTTTCTCATTTGCTGCACTGTTATTTTGTTCTGAAAAAACTTCAGGAGATTGCTTTGTGTCCATCCTGCTGGGAAGAAGCAGAGCCACCCTTCAGCTTTCCTTGCTCCCTGGTGCAAGGAGGTCTTTCTTTTCCCTTTTATTTTAGCACTTTGATGTCATCATAATTTATTTTTGCAGCAGAGTTGTTTTCTCGATAAAATGTAAATGTTTCTCATGTGTGGCTTTAGAATGAAAGGCTGAGTGAGGAGGCTAAAAATAGCATCATGTGAGCCTCTAGCTGCATGAGTGACTGGGCTGGGCAGGGGCTGCTTGCTGAGCTGGCAAGGGGGCTTGGTGGTCATCAGGGCTGTGTCCAAGGAGACCCTTGCCAATTGTTAACCATTGCTTCACTGGAGCACACAGCTGGTTGACTGGCCAAGCTCAGAATTGCTTTTCTCTGGAGCTAACCTTGGTTATGCTGCATTATGGGCAGACATTCCCTCTCCTGAGATGTAGTCCTCCTGAGACGTCCCCTCTCCTTGCGTGAGCTCTTTATGGCTGGGTGAGGATACAGAATCCCCACAGGAACATTGCAAATGGCATGGATGCACAAGGCAGGGCCAGTCAGGGGAAGCTGAAGCCCCCAGCTTCTCCCCACCTCCAGAAAGGAGAAAGTCAGGAGATGATGAGCAGGATGAAGCTAAAGAACCATAACTGAATAGCTGGGTCTTCCCAGCTGCTGCCTCTGACCCCAGGGGTGCATTGAGGGCTGCTTCTGGGGGAGTTGGATGTGTCCTGAGCAGGATGTGGCTGTCAGCCTTTATCCACTGGAAGTAATGCTGCTGGGGAGAGCTCTCCCAGTAATGTCTCTCATTACATGAACTGACTGTCCCGCTAGGAGGAAAGTTCATTCCTGTTTACCCTGTTGACTCATCTTCCCTTTCATCTTCTCTCTCAGATGCAGCTTATTATATGGTGCTATAAATAGGGTTTGCTTCTGATTACATGTGCCCAGCTCTTACCGTTTCTTGCCCAGGCGTGACGTCAGCAGAGATCCTCCCAGCATGGTTGTATAACGTTTCGTTATGGCTCTGGGAATGGGAGTGTGTGGGTGAGCTTGTCTGGGCCTGTCTCCTCCTTTTATTTTTGATGGCAATAGCTCTGAGGGTGCCTCTGACCAAATCTCATCACAGCATCCCTTTCTGCTGCTCACTCACATCTCTTCTGTCCTCCAAGTGCTGACCCCAAAATCCCACTGCTGTGTGCCAGGCCCCACTGCCTGGCTCCCACTGTCCTGGAACTGCAGAGCAGAACCGTTCAGGCTGTTACCTTGCTTCACGGTAGCTGAGAGCAGCTGGGCAGCATGGCTGTCCCGGTGGACAGAGACAATGCAGTCACTTGCTGTCCCATGCTTCAACTGCATATTAGCAGAATCCAGCATATTTCCCGAGCGTGGCTTCAGAGCCTTGTAAGTGTGTCATGGATGGCAGGAAGACCATCATAGGATGATGGAGCTTTTTTTGCTGTGTAGGTGCACCAAGTCACCATGCAGCCATCTCTGACGAGGAGGTGCCAGGCTGGCTGGCCTGGCACAGCAACACTCCCAGGAAGCGTCAGCACATTGCTCAAAGGCGTGTGATATAAATAGATGGGTGGCTCAAACTGAAAGCTGTAATCATGTATGTGCCAGCACGAGACGGGAATGGGTAAACACAGGTGGCTGCTGCGTCCGCCAAATGCAGCTCAGTGACACCACCAGCATCTCACAAGTGTGGCCCAGTGACATAAATATCCTCAGCATGGCTGTGAGGTGGGGAGCAGGATGAGCAAAGCCCACAGCTCTGATAGGATGATATTCAGCAGAGATTATGGGGCCTTTGGCCTTCTTGTCCTCCATACAGATCCACACCTGGGAAGTTAAGGACATTGGAAATGATGGCAGGACTTGAACTGACCTTGACAGTGAGCACTGTGGTGCCAGGGGTATCTGCTTGGTGGCAGTCTCTGCAGAGTTTGGGGGCTGGTGGTGCAGCTCCCAGCCTGAGGCACAGTGAAGTCAGCTTTTTACTGAGAAATTACTTTCAGCTGCATGCAGGCGGGGTTAAATTGCAGATGACATTTACGGCATTCAGATTAGCACAGTGATCTTCTGGGTTGAGAAACCTTGAGCACCGATTCTTTTGTTGAACAGAAATGTTGGCAAACTGGTGGCTTTGCCATGCTCTGGTCTTGCCACGGAGAGTGTGGACCAGCTAGCCTTCTTTCCCAGTGCTGTCCTTGAAGGATATCAGTTCCCTGTGGGGTTTTGATGCCAGTTACAGTGGATGAAAGTTCTGTGGTGTGCTGCCAGGTTTTTAAGGCCAGGAAGAACAATAATCTTCATTAAGTGGTTGTGTTCCATAACAGGGACTATTGTGACTCTTGCATTCCTTGGTCACCATTTGGGTGGTTAATTACCCTTGCTCTTAAGTAAACAGATAACTGTGCCTTATTTAAGGGAGGATGTTGAAGGGACAAAAGATGGGGTATGGGCTCTCCTTATCTCAACTGCAGTAGCTCCTCACGGACCTGCCATGCAGGAAGAGGGCAGATGGCTGCCATACCAAGAATGGTGCTGCATATCCAGGCCATGGGCCACCACTGAAGCTCTGTCTTGAACCTCCTACGACACTGAGGAGCCTGTCTCTATGGATCCGGGTGATTTTTGATGAATCTACGTGACTCAGTGAATAAGGAATTGATCACTTGCCAGCAGGGCTGGTGTCACCAGTGTGAGAGAAATTTGATGGGAACAAACAGTATTTATTGAGGTGCTGGCACTGGAAGGGAAGCACCCTGCTGAGATCCCTGGGGAAGAGATTGGGACCAGAGAGCCTGGGTTTCCCAGCAGATTTAGACAGCAGAATCTGAGCAGCCTCAAGTTGGTGGAAGCAGAAAACCTTATTGTCCTTATGACTGCTGTGCCATTGTTCCTAGTTTTGCTTTGAATTGATGGCCACAGACTTACTGATTTTAACTGAAATGCTGGAAACTGCTCCAGTGATAAGGGCTCTGTCAGGGCAGGGATGTGTAAGCTCATGCTGTGGTGTCCCCACTTCACCCTTTCCAAAGCCCTCAGTGATAAGAAAGGTGGGAAAACGAAGAACCACAAACTCACACTTTGAAGAACTTCTCTGTTCACCTAAAAAAGGGGCAAAATACCCTGAGTGTGTTTTCCCATCCTCCCCAGGGCAGGCCACAAGAGTGAGGCTGACTTGAAGCTGCCCAAGTAGAGATGCAGGATTTGGGATTCTGCAGGGGGTTAAGGAAAACTCTCCTGGATGGGTACCTCCACGTGACACAGGTGCTCTGTCTGTGATGTTGACTGGCTGTGGATTGCTTCTGCGGCACCAACCATGGCAGGGTAGCACAGACTGTGCTCCAAAAGCCTGGGGATAGGCAAATAGGGACTGGAGCTGCTCGGAGAGGGCTGCAGCCCTGGCTGAGCCACACAAACTGTGTCCCTGTGGGATGACAGTGATAACAGGTGACAACAATCCCTGCCAGTTGTCAGCAGAGGTGTGCCACAGACTTCACAAGCAAGCATGAAGTGAGCTTCTTGTCAACTTCCCAAGGATTGGAAAGCTAGTGCCAGCCCCTTCAGCTCCCTGTGGCTCCCAGCACAGGTGCACGCCACCGGCCTTGTGCCTCCCCACTGGCACAGAGCCAAGCTGCTTGTAATGAGGGAACCAAAACACAGCAGCCAGGAGGATTTTGCAGGCTCTTTCATTAACCTTGGCCCAGATACAGTTTGGTTTAATAATCCCTGCACAGATTGCCCAGATCAGGGCAGCATTTGCCTCATCTCTGAGATGAAAGACAGAGAAAATCATCAGGAATATTTTTTTCAGAAAAATTCATCATCTCCATGACCCATCTGACAGATTGGCCTAGGAAGGGGGGCAGCTGCCCTGCTCCATGCCATACACAGCTCACGTTCCTCCCATCTCCGGCATGGCTGCTGCGCTCACTCAGCTTATGAAGCCTGCCCTACTTTGGATCAGCCCACAGCATCTTTGATTTTGAGGTCAGTAACAGCTGCTGGCAAGCCTGCACACCCTTACGCTGTGTTTACTTTTTAAGCAGCTCAATGTAAGTTCAGAACTAACAGCTTCCTTGGGCTGCTTTAACTGTTTCAGTGTTCCTGCAGAGGAACTCGGTGTGAATTGGGATAGGGCTTACAGCCTTCATATAGCTGTGCTTTTGCACTGGATGAGGCTTCAGTTCTTCTGTTTAATTCTGGGTTTGATTACTGAGCCCTCACTAATAACTGAAGAGAAGACTGGGGGGACTTCATTGTGATCTACAGCTTCCTCTCGAGGGGAAGCAGAGGGGCAGGCACTGATCTCTTCTCATGATAACCAGTGACAGAACCCAAGGCAATGGCATGGAACTGTGTCAGGTGAAGTTTAGGCTGGATATTAGGAAAAGGTTCTTCACCCAGAGGGTGGTTGGGCACTGGAAGAGGCTCCCCAGGGAAGTGGTAATGGCACCAAAACTGCCAGAGATCACAAAGTGCCCAGTGCTCTTTGGCACATGGTGTGACTTTCTGGAGTTGTCCTGTGCAGGATCAGGAGTTGTACTCGATGATCCTTGTGAGTCCCTTTCTCAGGGATATTCTATTATTCTATGAATTTGCGATAATTGCTTTATGTTGGGCTCACACATAATCTGTAATCTCCTGTTACTCCTTTTCCTTTGGGAGGTGGAGAGGATCTTTGCAATTCTCTGATGACCTTCTATAGCCTCTCCCCTTTGGCGGATGCTGAGCTTTCCTGATGGGGCGTTTGCCCCTTGCCGCTGACAATGCACCCCCTGCCAGCCCTTCCCCGGGCACAGGCACCATGATACACTCTCCAGTCCCTCTCCATCGGCCAGCCCCTCCTGCTGCCTCACTGGGGGAGCCTTAGCCCCGTGGTGACAGGCAGCTGGAGAGCAGCAGGAGGCCAGTGAGATGTCATCTCTGTTCTGGGAGAACATGCTGTTCCCTTCTTCGAATGACTCAGGAGGAAAGAATTTAACTCAGAATTTCCTCCTTAAGAGCTCCAGCCTTTGTTCTGGCCTGATGTTTTTGGGAGAGGGATTTTGGCCAGCTGGGATGCAGGAGGAGGGCAGAGGGACTTTAGGGCTGACTTTAGGGATGCCCCTGGGTAAGGGAGTTGAGAGCTTGGATCCCCCCTTATTTCCTAATTTCTGCTAATGACTCTGGCACAGATTTCTGTAGCTGGCTACCAGGGAAGTTCTGAGATGGAGAGGTGGGGAGGAGAGAGGTTAAACCCGTTGTGGCTCAGGCAGCCCCTGCAGGGCCCCAGAGGTGCTGGTACACATGATGTACCACTTCCCAGTCAGCATGCCTGGGAAGGCATGCCAAGCATTTGCAGCCCCTCTGGCATTTGCCAGGGCTTGATGGAGATCCCCTGCCCTCCTTGCTGCCCCAGGCCTGTAACACTTGCCCTGGGCAAGCTGCCCACAGCCGTCCACCCAGGGACTGCAGGGACCTCTATGCCTTCTTTGCAAAGAGGTGCCAGGTGAAGCTTCCTCTTTGCCACGTGGCTGCTTGTGCCACCTTACAAGCTGAGCCACCCTTCCACGTGGCTGGTCAGCACGTGAACTGCTCTTGCCCAAAAGCATGAGCTAGTTGCCAGGCTGGAAATCATGACTTCCCTGCCATAGCAGCTCTCTCTTTTACTTGCTCCAGAGCCATGATGTTCTTGTTTTGGCTCAGCAGTGGTCTGTGTTCTGTGAACAGCTGGCATAATTAGCGCTTTTCCTGCCACTTGCTCATCATGGGCATTGAAACCCGTTGCAAATTTCTCTATAAGAAGTAGGTCAGCATAAACGCTCTCTTTGGAAAGAAGAGAAGCACAGAGGATTAATTAACTTGCTTGGTATTGCACAGCTAGGCAATGGCAGTGCTGTCAGAAAGCATCCCCCGGTCCCGAGGGAAGCGGGGGCTCTTGTGGCAGGGTGCTCCTCCCTGCTGGACACGACTGAGAGGCTCCATCCAGCAGCTGGCTAGTGCAGCCTGGTTGTCTGCTGGCTGAGTGATAAAGCTCCCACCCTTACAGCTCACGGTTGCTGATGCCTGAATGTTTCCAGCCACTGCGTATTTCAAAGCAGCAGATGCTGGCAGTGATGTAACCAGGTACTAAAAATAGCCTTAGGAAGAGTTCCTGAAGCAGCAAGAGAAACTGCAGGGAAGGAATAGATGGGAGGACTGAATTCACAAGAAATTACATTTCCAATCAGTGCTGATTCAGTCTATCCACTTGGCATTGCCTGGTGTGCTGCTGCTGCAGGGGCGATGGGCCAGGAGCACTTGCTGCTGCCAGCTCCCTGGGTCCTGCAGACCTGATGGAGCATGTTCATCCCAGTTGGGAAACAACGCTGCTCATCCCCACCCTTCCCAACTCTCATGTGGGTCTTCTGGTTTGCATTCTTATCCTTGGAGAGCTGGTGGGGAAAGCCGGTGGAGGAAACCATAGCTGGGTGGTAAGGAAAGACTGAGAGCCTTCAGCAAGGGACAGGAGGGTAAAGTCACAGCCATGGACACACACATTACAGCATTTTTTTGGGACTGGTCTGCTAGTGGGTGAAACATTCTGCTTAGGAAGCCCTCATGAACTAACTGTGGAACCTGCAGTAGTTCAGCCCATTCTTCCATGGAGCCCATCACATGAGGCTGAGCTTCCCTCCATGGCCATGGCCCCAAGGGACTTATAGTCCTGGAGCTCACAGCCACTGCCAGCCTGCCCTGCAGTACTGTGGGCTCTGCCTTCAGAACCACCAGTTCTTCAGGCGGAACAAATCCATTGAAGGGAAGGATTTTGCTCTTCCATGACTAAAGAGATCTAGATTTATTTTCATATGAGCTAGACCTCCTTGTTAGGACATCCTGGCAGAGTTTTCCTCTTCAAGGTGGGATGAAAATGCTTAGCTCTAAGGTGAAAAGGTACACGGGGTTATGTTCTGACTTCAACAACATCATCTCCTCCTTGATGGCTGCAGTAACGTGCATGACTGCTCAGGGGGAAACAGGAGGAGTAGGCAAGGGGAAGGAACAG
Source organism: Tichodroma muraria (assembly GCA_013390105.1). NCBI lineage: Eukaryota > Metazoa > Chordata > Aves > Passeriformes > Sittidae > Tichodroma > Tichodroma muraria. Next base: position 201,186 of record WAAG01088249.1, on the reverse strand, counting down.
GAGGAAACCCACATCCAAGCTCCTCCACATGAGATAAAATGCAAGAGCAACGGGGGGATTGCCTCTGGGGACACACTGAAGGGTGAAAAGGAAAAGGAAAAAGAGGGAGGCTTTGGTTCCTGCAGCGGGGCATTAGTGCTGGAGCATCTGCAGCCTGAGCCTGCAGTTATTCGGTTTCTGCAGGCTTGGTGGGCAGGTGACAGAGCTGCTGGTGAGTCTGTGCTGCAGACACACTTGATTTCTGTGAGGAAGGAGGTATTGCAGAAAACACCTGGCCCATCTGCAGCAAGATGGATTGTGGTGAGTGAGGCGTCAGAAGCCCTTCTTTCCTGCACAAAAGGCGCCCTGTGATGTGTGAAATACAGACAGTCCCCTCTCAATTGCTATTTCTGCTAGCTTTGATTTCTTTCATTTGACTTACTGATGTAAAATCTTGGAAGTATTAAGTCTGCTGAATGGGATGAGAAGTTTTAACCAGTTCTTTACCTGAGGGACTCAATGAGGGATGTCTTCAGCTGCTGAGACAAAGCTTTTGACCTTCTCTTGACTGCAGACACCTCCCAAAAGGTCTGCTGAGAGCGGCCCTGATCGCACAAAAGTGGGAGCAGAATTTGTGGTGTATCTCTGGGCAAAACCAGGCTGTGCAAGGTGGCCACAGAAGTGAAAATGGCATTCAAAGGCCAAGGGTGGCAGGTTTAAAGTAGCTGAAGGACAAGTTTATTTTGATTGATGTTTATATCTGAACTAACTTACCCCTGCCCTAAATAGTCTGCACACCTGTGTCAGGCCAGAGTGGGTCTGTGAAGACTCTTTGCTCTCTTAAGAGGCTGAAGATCTCCTGTGTTGGGCCAGGTAGTGGTTTCCATGTGCTGCTGGCTCAGAGGCAGCTCCTTGTTGCTGCTCTCTTTTCTGATTGCACTTCTTCCTCTTCCCCAGGCAGCAGAGCAGGCTGCAGCAGGACATGGGCACAAACAGCCAGTTCAGGTTCCTGCAGGAACCCAACAAGCACAGGCAGCTGGGCTGTGACACTCAGTCCCTTCCCAGCAGTGCACTTCTGGGCACTGCTTCTGGCTCCATTACCAACACAGGTGGCTCACAGGTGCTCCCTGCTTGCCTGAAGCACAGCCAACAAATTAAACTTTAAACCATAAATTACAGATGATTTTGTAATCTGTGGTTCCTGGGTCTGGTCAGATCATCTGAAAGGAACTTGGGACAGAGAAAACCTTTTCCATTATCACAGCCTTTTTCAGGAAAGCACTGATCCCTCACCTGTAATCCCTCACACCTTGTCTGGTGGAGCAGCAGCTGTCAGTTCTCCATCCCTGTAGCTCTTGAGAAAATGCAGAGCTGTGCTTCTGTCCAGTAAACAAAGGCCAGTTGTGTTTTTCTTATGTGACCCATCCATCAATATGTAACTGCTCAGGAATAACAGAAAGTGCCTGGCAAGGGACAGGGCTGCCCAGAGGATGACTGAACGGCTGGGGCTTTGCTGGCTTTGCTGCTCCCCCATGCCGAAATAACCCAGCCCATTGCTATCCTTCTTCTCCTAGCTCCGTTGCCATAATTACTATTTTTGACCTTGGGAGCACTGTGGATAGAGCATGGCATCTATTTCCGTGCAAGGTACCTTTAAAGCATGATGTTTCCCTGCTTCTTCATTAAGCGCTGTCCTCCTTTAGTGGCCTGGCTTTTTCAGTCCTAAATCAGACACATCCTCTGATGAAATGTTTTGCAAGTAAATAGTAATGAGAACCATGTGCATTAATTTGAGCTACCACAGGCACGTAAAAATGGCACAGACCGCACCATGCAGACAAAGCATGGGATTAAGATTGTTGGCAAGGAATATGCAGTTAGAACATGGTGTTGGACTGAAACTGGGTTGGTGAGAAGTGGTTGAATTTTGGGAGGTTTATAATTATTTGATTCGGGGTCTCGGTTTTCATATAAATGAAATTTTGCAACCCTCACGTGGTAAGAATAATACTGAATTAGGGAACTTCGTAACAGTCTACTGCTCCCTGTAAGAGGTTCAATTCTTAGATCCTTAGCAAGGGAGATGAAAAAACAAAAATGCATTAACTTTATGCTTGAAGGTGTATCCTCTGGATTGTGTATTTGACAGCCCAAGAGGGAGAAGCTTACTCTGCTGCTTCCTGTATTGTACCAGTTTAGTAAATAACAGGAAGTGCTTGTTCTTTTAAACTGTCAGTCTGGCACTTAATTGTACATATGTGTATATATACACAGTGTACACAAGGGAGAGGAAGGTGTTTGTGGAATGGGAACATTTGTTGCCTCTTTGTTTTGTGAATGCTTTTGGCAGCCAGAGAAACTGCCTGCGTGAGCAGATCCTCCCTGGCTTAAATGCATCTCCTTTGTCTTGGTGAGGAGGAGGAGGGTAGAGTTGTGTTGCTATTGCAGTGACTCCTGCAGCTAAAGCTCCTTATGCTGGCCTCACGCCATTGCTCAGGGGAAAACGCTCTCAGGACTTACTGCGGGGTCACCTGGACTGCCATGTGGCCAAAGGATCAGCCTTCCTTGTGTGTCTGGGAGCACAGCTAGCTGGAGGTTCATCCTGGACCTGATGGGATGGGGGGCTGGAAGTTTAGGAAGTGACTCTAGGATGTGTGCAGGCAAGAGCGGTGTGGGAATGAAAGGCTTGCCAAGCTAAATTCAATGCTGACATCTTATTACAGGCATGAAGTGTATCAGGGAAGCTGATCGTGGAGGAGGTAGGAGATGCCAAGTAACTCAAATAGCCTGGAATTACTCCCCCGCTAATTAAGAGGAACGCAAAGAAGTGCAGCGAGGAGTGAGGCTTGAGGAAACTTATTGCTGCTTTGAGCATGTGGGAGTATTCCCAGCCTCTGGAGGGATCATGCAGCCACCCACTGGGGAAGGGTCCCATGGTCACCTCAGATCCCCTCTCCCTGTGGCAAGAGAACATAAATCAGATGTGAGCCCTGGGCTAGCTCTGGACTCGCAAACACAGATTGAAACTAGTAGCACGTGTCAATAAACTCCAGTCATAACTGCCAGTCAGATTTCTTCAGTAAATTACAGACCTGCCCTCTCAAGACCAGCTTCAGCCCAAAGAGACATAGATTTGAAACAAAATTTTTAAATATCCAAGGGAAGTCAACAGGTTTAAATGGTGAGAGACACATACAAAACCAGATTTTTATATTAAGATAATCATGATGGCATCAGCTAGATAAATGAGAAGTCTCACCAAGCAGGCCTGCTTGGCTTTGACTGTCAGCCTGATGGACAAGAGGCATATTTTATGCAGTGAGAACCAAGGGGTATAATTGTCTCTTACACAAGACTCTAGTCACGCTTTTACTTTAGAACAGTTAGAAACCAGAGATCTCTTGCCCTCTAAACCTCTCTGGTGAACCAATGCTCACCTCTCCAAACCAAGGAGCCATTCCTGAGCCAGAGAAGCCCAAAGCCCACACACAGGCAGTCGGGAAGCAGAAGTGGGAGGTTTGAGCAAGATGCCCTATGCAGCCCTGCCTTGGCAGCTCAAAGCCAGAAAGGCTGGGTCCGTTCTAGAAAAAAAGGATGCCTGTTGCTGGGTGTGTTGTGCAGCAGAAGTGTGCTGGCTTGTGCGGCTTTTAGCTCTCTGACCTTTATTTAAATTAAATGCAGAGTAATTTGTATCTAAGTGAAGTTGTTCTGTCTCATTAGTGTGACTAAATAGATGGCAGAGCGTTACTGAGTTCATTGTCAGAGAGACTGTTGCTTAGTAATTTAAACTGCAATTATCTCATTATTCTTTTTTCCTTACAACGATGGTGGCTCTGTTGTTATCCGCAGTTCATGGCTTTGCATTCAAACCTTGACGACTATGATTGCATTCTGAACACCAGGCACTGGCCCGAAAATGTCATCCAGGGTAAAGCTGAGTGGGGAGCCTCTAGGACTTTCAGCTGTGTTTGCCTGAGATATTTTGTGTAGAGAAGCAGAAGCACAGGCGAGCGGTGAGCTCAGGCACACAGCCCTACCAGCCTCCTCTGCCTCAAGGCTCCGCAGATGCTCTGCCTCCTCAGCGGGCGAGCTGTGATGGAGCCCTGCAGCCATGCCCTGGGCCCGTCCGAACTGACGGCATGTATCGCACACCGAGGGACAAGCGGAGAGCCCCGTCCATGGCTGCTGTGGGCTGCGGAGGCGGAATCCACAGGTCACGGAGGCGAATCGGTCAGGCCCCAGCCTGTGCGTGCCTGGCTGGTGCCTCCAAGCTTGGGGCCGGCTGCCCAGCGCTGCCCGATCGGGCGGAGCCCGTGCCCCGTGTTGGCCCGCTGGGAGACCCGGAGGAGCCGCTCGTCCCCGCGGCCGCGCTCCCCGAGGGAGGGGCACGCGGCCGGGCCGGGATGCGGAGGGAGCCCGAGGGAGCCCCGGCCTGCCCGGCNCGGGAGGGCGGGGCGCGCCGGAGCGAGGAGGGCCGGCCACGCGCCGCGCCGCCATCTTGACATCTGAGGAACAAAAGCGCTGAGGCCGCCGCCGGCGCCGGCCCAGCACCAGGTAACGGGCGCGCCCCGCTCCCCCCGCCGCTGCTCCTGCCCCCGGGCCCATCGCCGCTGAGGGGACAGCCGCCACCCCGCCTGCCCGCAGATCGGTGCCTGGCCGGGCGGGGTGGGGATGGGCGGCTGCCCGGAGCGGATGTTCGGTGGCGGCCTCAGGGCATTGCCTGGCTCAGTGGGTAGGGAGGGGGACCCTGGCCTGGAGTCGCCCCGGGGATGCGAGTATGGGCGGGGTGGGGGACAGCGGTGACAGCGTTCGCGGAGCATCCCCATCCGCGCAGCGCTTCCTGCGCTCCCTGCGGCGCTGGCGGTGTGGGGGCTGCCGGCCGCGCTGGCCGGGGCTTGGCGCGGGGGGGCCGCAGTTGTATCTTCCGCGGCTGCTGACCCCGGGGCTGGTGGTCGCCTCACGCTGTTACTCAGCAGTTCTGTGCATCGTCAGCCGTTGTCTGTGCTGCTGCTGAGACGGCTGCTTGGTACGCTCGGTAATAGTTCTAAATGAAAAACGGGTGCTGCGGAGTGTGTTGCATAAGTGGATGTGATGCTCAAGAATACCCTTTTGCTCTGTAAACTGGATGTTCTGGGTGTTTCATTGTTAAGAACTGGTTTGAGGATCACGGTTTTGTAATACCTTGTTAACATGGTTTGAGAGCTGCAGACGGTTTAAACAAAAACACGGTTGAGGCTTTGGAAATAGGCATCCAGCTTAAAAAAATAAATGTTATTGTTGTTGATAGAATAACAACTCCTTGGTAGTTACACCCTGATATGCCCTTGGCCTTAATTCCACTTCGAAAAGTACGCATGTTTAATACTGATATCTTTCCTGATATATGCTGGCATTTAATTGCCCTCTGCTTCTAGGCTTTTTTTTTTTTTTCCTCCTTTTTTTTGACACAGTGCCATATGTGTCTCAGATATTTTAGAAATGCATCCAGTGCCCCTGTGCTTTTCATGAACATCTAAGGGTGCAGTTCTGTTTCAAATACTGTAATTAGAATTTTACTTTAATATTTCGTTCTGTAATATTAATGTTTGGGTTAACTTCTTAGGTGATGTATTTTTGGTCATTTACTCAACATGCAGCACTGAAATGGTAGTAGAACAGATCTGACTTGGGGATAACAAGGTCAGGGTTGTTTTCGCCAATAATTGGCCTCTTTGCTCATAGTTTTTCTCGTATATAAGACAAAACTGACTTGTAAAATTTTCTTTAAGGTAAATAATGTGTTTTCAGGATTTATTGGTAACATTATAGGATGGAAACTAGGTTTATGTGCATGTGCATCCACACATAAATACGTGTGTTTTAGAAATGAACTGATTAATTTGTTTACTTTTGCTGATTTAGCATCTCCCAGATTGCTGTTACTTTTTTTTTTCTTTAATAAATAAAGAAGAACCCAATGATTTAACTTCCAGAATTCAGGAAAATTTTTTTAAAAAAAAAAAATCTTAAGTGTTCAGAAGTGTCTCCTGGTTAAGGATCATGGGAAGGATTACAGCCATTCACATGTACTTGTTTGTAAGAAATTCCAGACATTCAACTTGGCCACGTAGCTTTTCATAAATTTACATTCATTCAATTGAAAAACTGTTTTTCTGCCTTTTCCATCTTTGATATTTCTACCTTTCCGAAGTTACAATCTTTTATCTTGTCTATGGTACTTCAGCTATAGAAGCAGTGGAAGTTTTATGTTGCGGTTCTTTTTGGAGGAAAGGTAGATCAGAGCTGTCATAACCATGTGGTATGGTAGTTTGGAAGCAGCTGGGAAACTGGACAGTGGTCAGTCGTATGAATCCTGGACTTTGTACTCTCAAAAATTCTTCCCCTACCAGTTGCTTTGAAGGAAGATTTAGCATTTATCAGTCATGAGGTTTTGAAAAACCAGGTTGAGGAAAGATGTTAACCTCTTTGCTGCCTCTCAGTGGTTGGGTTTCCATCCAGATCAGTGGTATTGGTGTTGCTTTAGTTGTTCTCCAGTCAGCTGCGGAGTGTGAGGCTATTTTTGGGATGTTTTTTCTTTTGAAGGGTAGGGGAAGGGTGCAAACCTCGAGGCACTGAGGGTGTCTCAGTCTATCAGCAGTGGTGACACACAAATGTTTGCCCTTTTGGGTTAGCTGGAGGCAGGGAAATGTGTGCTGTCAGGTTGGTGGTGAAAGATCTACTTCACTAGTGACGTACTATATCCTTGTGGAATTTACCTACAGGGATAAATTAAATAGAAACCATTCTTTAGAAATCTCTAATTCTTTACTGTCTGAGTACTTTGGAAGAATTGAATTAGATAAGATCTAGGAAATTCTGGAGCTGCTGGTATTAAGTGTCAATTCTTTTCAATGATTCTTAATTTGATGGTCTTTAGAAATTGGGAGATAGCTGAGGTGTTTCTTTGAGAGGTCAGAAGTGCTGCTCCTTGCAGCCAGGTTAATGCCTGCCTGAGCTTGAGAGCAGGTCCAGGACCAGAAGAGGTAATACAAGTGTTTCCTCTCTAACATACATGATGCTGGCCTTCCTGAGGGGCTGTGCTTCAAGTGGGAAAGGCTGGGGGCAAAGGCTGCTTTTTGAAGTGAAATAAGATTTGATGTGGTTTTGGATGCTAAGCTCTTCCTTTTTGATGTAATTCACTGGCTTCCTTAATGTTTCTGCACCCTTGCTTAAACACAGACCTTGTTTAATGGGTAGGAACATATTCCAAAAGTTTACATACCACATCCAAAGATTAAAAGGGCAGAAATGAGGCGCAGCTAAAATTTTTATCTTGTATGTGGTATTTACTGCTCTAGTTGTACCCAAAGTGTGGGGGTAAGAGCCAAATATAGAGCAGTTTGAGCCTTTCTTAAGCTGACATTTTACATTCATAATAATTCTTGTTTATCTAGTGAGCATGGGCTAGAACCATTATCTGAAAGCTGTCAGGTTTTTACACTGACGTGTGGGAAAACCTTGCCGCCTCTCATTCAGTTCATCCACTTATCAAGCTGTTGAATTTGCCGATGCTTAGCTCCTCCCTGTTGGCAAGAAGCTGCGGTTGGTCTCCAGGCAACGCAGGTCCGGCTGAGCATCTCTGCCTTGCTTGAAGAGATGAAAATTTTCCATTGCGGGGAGAGGATTTTTCCTCTTGCTAATTCTTTTATCTGGCCTCCTGTCTTGCCCAAGGTCATTGCATCTTTGAAACAATACAGAGAGTTCACAAATATCCAGGGGTTACGTTTTAAGAGTTTTAAGGTATAACTTCATAGAATATGTGTTTCAATAACTTTTATTCAAAGTATCTCATTAGAATGTTAATTTTGGGCCTTTCATAGTAACTTCTTTTATTGCAAAATAGTTCTTTCCTCCTTCTGCAAAAAGCTGTATGACATTGCTTTGTGTACACAAAAAGTGTATGACTCTTGCTGCTAGAAATTTCTCCTGCAAGATCTGAAATGCTGGAAGGCATAATGGAAACAAAATTATTTGTTCAAATGAAGGTCTGTCATTGGTTGTGTTTAATCAGGTGTTCAGAGCTTGAAATCTGTAATCTTCTGCAAATCCTTGGCTTGTGTGGCACCAAGATTTTGCAG